>JAZGTK010003123.1:0-28501 GCA_036877625.1 Ambastaia sidthimunki | reverse complement strand
TTAAGAAGTTTATCTTTGTTATACACAACACCTTAAAATCGAAAAACTCATGGCATAAAGAATTGCAAAAACAATAACATTTTAAAACAAGTTTTCTCCGTCTGCCATTTGTAAGGTGAACAACAGTCCCTCCCAAAGACCAATGGCTGTAGTTAAGCCACTGTTATAATGTCTGGCTTGGTCAGGCTGATCAAACAATAATAAAGCAAATCCATTTTGTGCACAGAAATTACACACTTCATCTTCTAAAAACAGAACAATTCAATTAAGAAATTGGCATATTATGTAATTGATTCAATTACACACATCCATGACATTTAATGTTCATACATATATAGGTTTTGTGTGATGGACAGTAATTTAAATAGGGATATGACAGGTAAAGCCAAAAGAGACCGTTTACAGCATGCAAACTGATTGGATTTAATCATGGTAAAACGCAGCTCATAGTGCTGCACGATTATTAAGGCTATTAAAACATTTAATGAAAGCTGCTGTGCTGCCACAGACAGACTCTGGCAGGGCCATCATGTTCTTATCAAAGACAAACCTTCTGCTGAAATCACCAACACACACTGGCTTATCTTAGATCTTCACTGTGGATATACTGTGGGAAATTCTATATAACTTTTTTGTTTACTTTCTTGACATCATAAGTTTGTAGAGGGTGATTTAAAGAATAATTTCAAGCTATTGCATCCCTACACCCATTTCCTGTTATACTGATGTCAACAACTAAACATTACACAAACACAAAAAAAATATCAGGTTCTAGTTGAAAAGCTTTCTGATCTTTCTGTAGGTATTGTGTTTTTTACAGTGTTAGACTTGCACTGCACATATAATTTTCATCTTTGGCTAGAACATGCTATCTTGGTTTCATCCGACCATAAAATTCCCACATCATAACTGGGTCACTGTTGTGCATTTTGGCAACTTTCACATTTTCTTTCACGTACACTTTCTCCTGCATAAGCACATCTTTGTGTCAGTCTCATAATGGCCAGTGTAATGCAAAGCTTTTTTGTATTTATTATTTTGTGAATGATTATTATATTTATTTAGGCTATTTGTCTTTTTGAGACTTTGTTGGTGGCTTTTATGTCACTTAAAGTGCAATCAAGGTTTGTATTGTATCATTAAGATTGACTTACTTAACTTAAGATTGACATGTTTACTAACATGTTTGACTTGATTTTTCCCTGTTCATACCACAGTTTATAGAAGTGCTTCAATACTGTTTGTATGAAACCAATGTCAAGCTGGTTTGTATTTACACAATCGCAACAACTGTAACCATATTAACCGTGATTGAAGGAAATGTCAAGATGGTAACACAATCTTCATTTCACAAGATACTTTGTGTTGACGAGATGTGTGGGTTCATCAGATATCTCGATTATTTGAAAGGCAGCTTCGATGTTTTGGTTTTATTTATAAATGACTGTAGAGCATACCATGTGTGAACAGAATCTTATGTGTGTTCTACTTTAAGTAATGCTGCAGACCAGCATATGATATAAATGTACAGTGAAAGCAATTGTTGTACTTTAATATCATATGCCAGTCAGTATTAGCAGCCCCGCTTTAAGTCGAACACACCTTAAGGATGTGTCTCAATCGGCTTCCTAGTTCAGTAGTTAGGGTACTTATCAGGAAGGGATATTTAAAAAACACTTTTGAAAAGTGTATTGGATCGAGCAGCAAGACACTTGTTGCCAATGGGGGAATGTCTACTAAAAATGGTTAAAAGAGAGCTCAGTGCACAAGGTAGACATAGCAGAATGACTACAGAGAGAGATGTCTAAAGAGAGATGGCAGCTAAAAAACAAAAGAAAAATGTCAATGCAATAACGTTAAAAAGAAGGGTTACGTTCGGCCTAGGTAGGGCCCATGTTAGCATTGTAGCAGCTTTTGAGAGAAGCTCTGAGTTCTTAGAGCTTTTAAGAACTCACACTGGAGAGAATTTAGAGCTTTATAATACCTTATAATGAGTTATAATCTTGACTTTCTCACTGCAGTCCTTCAGATTTATAATCTTAATCATAATCTCTTTACTATTTGTCGCTTTTATAGCTACAGGAACTGTTAAATGTAATGTGTTATTTTAACATTTTACAGATAGATGTAATGTGTGTTCTGTCTGTGGTTTCTCTGGGTTTTTGGTTCTGTTCTGTTCCTCCCCCTGGTTTCTGTGAAGTTTAAAGTTTTTTTTGTTAATTCATTGTCTTCGTGAGCTTTATAGTACAACCAGCTGTTATAGCAGTTAGGACCCAGCTGTGCCCACCGCAGATAAAGGAGATCAGCTGGCTCCGCCTCCGTCCTCAGATTCCTTGGTTCTACCTTGGATGCTCACTGCAACAAGCACATTTCAGAAGTTTGTTTCTTCAGTGTTTAAGAAGAAGTTGTTCTGTAGCAAAGGTAAAACATGACTCTAACCTAACTTAGATAATTGAGTTGCTTTCTAGGGAACACATATACTGATAAACAGAAGAGGGAAGATTTAAATTCTGATTTAAATTCAACCTGTTAAAATGAATTACATAAATTAAAATAAAGTGAAGTTCATATTTTAGTAAGCATTTCGATGATTCTTATTTGAAATATTAGCTTTAATCAACAACATACAGTGGGCTGTGTGCTTTAAATTGTTCCTTATATTAGATTTTTAGCCCTGTATATGAAACTAAGCAATAATGTTTGCTGCAATTTGTTGTAATTGAACAAAAATCAGTTGGAATAAATAACCATTTTAAACAGTGTATATAGTATTAAAGAATGCTTTTTACTATCCCAAACTTAAGCAGAAGAAATGGAAATAAGCAACAGTTGGATGGCAAGAAAGAGAAGATGAAAGAAAACGAGCAAAAGACAGAACCAGAGATTTGAGAAGCATTAATTAATACTTGACCAGAAGCGAATTCTAATATCAGACACTTGAAATGGTTTCAGATATTTCTCACTTTAACCATAAAATAACATTCTGTTGAAAGTGATTCAGTGGTCCTATATATTTTTTCTCACTTTGAGGCCAGTTTTCATGCAGGGAGGTGATTGATCGTTAGAGGCACCTCAAGGAAGGTTGGAGACCAGCTGAGGAGGTTGAGGTATCCTAGCAACCGGAGGAACCATTGTCTTATGAGGCGGTAGAACATCTGAGTGAGATTCTGTTCGGCTCATTTAAATTGCGTCTCTCACACTGAATCGGCTGAAAATCTGTTTATGAATATGGACTCGCTATACAAAAACAGTATTAATCCAGTGACATTGAAGCTGAAGTTGTTTTTTATCTCAGGTCACACTTTTGTTGTAGACATACATGGCATGTATGTCTATTACTAATTATCTGGCATAACAAATAATTACATGGTTAAGACCGTGGGGACAATAAGAGTTTTAATAATGTAGGGTTTGCAAAAGACCCTATAAATAGCCCTGGAGGTTTTTCTCCACTGATGTAATGACACGGTGTCTAGCACACACAGTTTTGATAAATTGATAAATTTAGCTGTGCACAGTTTAAACCAGGACACGAAACATACATTGGAGTTGAGTTTGATGGATACCCTGAAAATATAAAACTGTGGACTGAACAACAATTCGATCTATTGACCAGTCACACAGAAAACCTTTTAATAACTATTTTATGGGCAAATGATTACACTTAGTTTCTTTTTTTAACTTTGGCAAATTAAACACTGTTCACATTTGCAAATGGTCTCTTTTGTTGTATCTTTGGTTGTGTTGGATTGATGTGCTATATCTGCTGTTTTTCAGTGGTAGATGGATGCATCATAACATTTTGGTAAATGACATGAGAGATATGTTGATGTCCATTTGTCAGTCATTATGGTCTTCTCACCTCAAAGTGTGTGGTGCAACATGAATCACATAAACTTTCTACACTGGAAAAAAAATCAAATTGTTACGTTACACCACTAATAACAAAGGCTTTGAGATTTGGTCAAGGAGTGATCAGATAAGTGCTATCCCACAAAGAGCACTTGATATTCACTGTGAAACTAGACATCGGTGAACTTGAGTCATTCTGAAGCAATGCAAATATGACTATGCCGTGTGGGAAATTGATAAAAGAGATGTCATTGATTAATCACAGATTGTGAAGTTCTTGTTAATTAATCACAGGCTTAAGGGTGTATTAAGGAAATGCTACAAAGAAAATTGTAGGAAATAATAAAAGAAACATAAACTAAAAATGCAAGTATCTGGAGATGTTGTGGAGACAGATTTTGGTTGAGAACATCATATCGTATGAGACCCAAAAACACTAACAAAAAATGAAATACAGTGCACAGATCTTTCAGATGTCCACAAACCATTTATCTAAGTAGCTCACATATTAATAACTCCATATGAAGTTCTTAACTGCCTCACACGTATTTCACCTTTGAGTCCATACATGCATATTATTAATGCAAGCATGTTTTCATCTGCTTGAAAAACGACCATATGTGTCCCAGCCTCATGGCCTCAGCGGGAGTGCTGTTATTTCTCAAGGGAGAGTTTTTGGTGAGGCATGTGATTAGATGGGCTACCCAGTGAGGCCATTCTGATGTGTGTAACCTTGGATCACTTTCTGGCCACAGATGAGGCAGACACTGCTCTGTAACAAATGGGCTGGATGGCAGATTGATGGCATTTTTAACGCACAGATATTTTTCTTGCTTGGTGCTGGAGTATGTCGTCTGCCAAAATGTTCATTTGTAGTAAAGAGCACTCAACTGATGCATCGTTTACACAAAACCAAGGCCATCGTAATAAATGGCCCAATGAAAAGTGTATCAGTGTTTTTGTGTGACCACAGGTTTGGCTGTACTTTCATGAATATATTGAAACATGTCGACAGCCACTTTGTAGACATTTGAGGTTGTCCTTGCTATTTTTGACATCACAGAAATTAGCTAAATTATATTTGCTTTAAGTTCATTAGGGTTGATAGATTTGCATGAGTGTTAGGTTTAGAGGTGGGGTAAAGTAAATAACCTTGTATAACAAAATGCATATGTCAAATAAATGTGCGCTTTCTGGCAGTTCATGTCAACTTGTGTATTAGTGCATCCCCATGTGGCAAACAGAGGAAACGCAGGTCAGCAGATCTTATTATATCCTGAATATACAGTAGGAGAGAGATAGACGAAATATAAACAGATACTCTATGTACCTAAGTATTCCAGAGCGGGGGATACCAAATAAATAAAGGTTCTCAGAATCTGTCAATGAAAACCCAATATGAACTGACCACCAATCTGACATCATTTTTCTCTTTTCATGAATTTAGTGTTAGAAGTGAGTGGTTTGGTGATGTCATTAATGACTATTCAGTAAAATTGGGCACTACCCATGAATCTTATCTCTGACACATATACTGCATAAAATCCCAAGGCATTTTCCTCAGACATGATTTAGCTCTATGCATCAGAGCAATTCTTTCACTCTCCTCCTGGGTGCAGCAGGCCAACATCCCACTCCTAATGGAACGTGAACGATCTGGGTCATGGGAAATGCATTTCTCCCACCCACTTGACTGCACGGCCACTGGTAATAGAAGCTGGTTGCCCTGTTTGGTGGTCATAGGATTTGCGATGGCAGTTTTTAAATGGTTAAGAAACAATTTCTGCCCTCCTAACAACACTACAGGACTATCCTTAATCTTTAAACTACATGGCTACAGCAACCTCGGAAAATCTACTATGACTGAAGCACACACTGTGATTGAAAAGCACCTTTGTTCGTTGTGATTCTGTTTGTGAAAATGAGTTTAAAACAATTCAGATGCAGATGTGCTCAGATCATTGTAGCTAAAACATTTTAAAATGTACGCAGCCTTTGTGCACTTAAATTGTGTGCATGAAAAAATCTATTTGCCACTGTAAATGTGTTAGCATTATGTTAACTTTTAACTAAAAATAAAAAAGTTCAGGTTCAAAAAGTTCAAGGTGAAAATTACTTTTTCCCTGAATCTTCAGACATGTAATGCTGTGCATGCACAGTTAGTCCACTAGATGGCATAGATAGCATTTCTCGTAGATGGATACAGAATGAAATGTGCCGGAACTCTCTTAAATGTGCCGGAACTCTCTTGGCCTTCCACTGATCTGGCACTTTCAACTTTCAATTCACAACATACATAAATATACATATAAAGACATTGTATTTGCTGAATTCGATTGCAATGCTAATTGTACTTTGTCATAATTGATAATTCATCCCTAAAAGTAAATAAATTGAATAAATAAATTACTAAAAAAATTAATAAATTATATTTAAGCTCACTGTTCTGTCAGTCTTACAATGAATGTCTTTAGTGATTATGTAAAACCCAGACCTTAGGCGGGTCTTTCTCTGTAGAGAGGGGAATCTTCCCTCCTGGGAGGGATTCTTCTCTGCTGTTATTGTCTTCAGGATTTCCTGTCTCCGGGCATTTTTCCAGTTGACATCCTCTCATGCAGTCTCAGCTGTTTTATTCTTCCTTTAATTCATAAAAGAACCGCCATGTCAGTGTTTGTCCTTATTGCATCTCATGTTTGAATTCTCAATTTAAACTTGAGCGTTACATTGCCCTGATTGTTCACTGAGAGCTGTACCAGATCCATTAAATAAACATACTATGCAGTCATATACAGTATACGCATAAATATTAATAATTAAAAACGTAAAAAAAGAAAAGTACCGTAAATGTTAAATGCTTGTTCATGTGACTTGCGGGATATTGTAATATTTCTGCATATTTCCTTACATTTGAATGCTTATCATTTTATCCATATCAATAGAAGTGTTTCATGAGTTTATATGTTTCTGATTGAAATGGTAATAAACATTGTTATAGGTTGTCCATGATGCAGGGCTAAAGCGTGATACTCAAGCTTTAAACTTCTATGGATACATGAAGTTACTACTAAATTGACATAAAGGTAGAGTTGGGGAGATGAGGCTAAAGAATTGTCACTGTAGCGAATTGCCATGTGCACATTTAGACAGGTTGAGTCTCTGTGTCAATTTTTAGATGTGCGCTCTGCATCAGTCTGTAAATCACTTACATGGAGGTGGAGCTGGACCAGCGCTGAGAGCACGTCTGTGTCAGGACTGTGTGTAACATTTCGTTCCTGCCTTGAATCCCTTTGGTCTCGGTCGCTCTGTTGCACTGAAACAGTTTGAGGCTTTGGGGTCTGATTTCGTCAAACACTGTATCAAATCCCATTAGCTAACAACAAAACTTATATACACTGATAATGTGCTATAAAACTACCATACAATCACAACCCCGTATCGAAATCCCAGATTGCCAGACAGTGAATCGTTTTTAATGAATCGTTAAAATAGTTGTGTCCAGGATGCCGTGAGCCTGGAGACGATAGTGTATCTTATCGATAGTGTAAAAGCTTATTTTAAACATGTGATATGTTTGAAAACGGCTGTTGAGATAGTAATCTCAGAGAACACTGGTAGAGTCTTGAACCGTACCGGAAATAGAATTCTTTACCTCGACCTAACAAACGGATAGGTACATTAAAAATAAATACATTATGTGGTTTAACAAATACGAATAAGTTTTCAATCAAATTAAGTCCGGAATTTATTTTTACTACCTTTTATTTTTTGTTTTATCTTTAATTTTTAATTGTTATTATTTACTTTATCTTATTTATTTATTTATTTTATATTAATGCGTTCATTTACTGTGTTTATTTCCATACTTAAATACTGTATTTGTTTTTTCATATTTATTTACGAATTTTTGTGTAAATATCTGATGCTTTTAGGACCCCGAGGAGGAGCAGCTCTCGCTCTTCCAGTGGAGTTGATGTAGGTGTGTGTTGGCCTGATTGTGTGCCAGTGGAGGGATGAAGAGAGCAGCGGACAGTCACACGTGTCCGGTATGCGCACATACAGCTCTGCGCTTCGCATCAGTTGGATGACCGGGACTCACCCGAAGGATAATATCTGTCAGAGCACAGATTTCTGTTAATATTGCGGTTCTTGGACTTCTGGAATACTACTTCTAGGATTCTCACAACCTTGTAAATACTCTAACTTATTATTATTTTAAAATCTTCATTCCTTAGGTGTATAAAAAGTTTAAAGAAATTTGCTTTTGGTCTGTCCTTTGGCTGCATGGTTTCGCTGAAAAAAGTGCATCCCAGTTGATGAAAGTCAAAAGAACGGAGGACAATTAGAAATACCAGATCACAGAAACAAGTTCCTCTATTAAAGGAACTGTACTTCGACTCCGAGGGAAATAACCATGTCCAGCCGAAGCATCGAGTGGGAGCATTTTGAGGAGCGAGAGAAGAGCCACCGCTCCTCGCGGGGAAGCGCCGGTTCTCACTCCGGCTCTCGAGGTAACGGACTCGTGGCGAGTCCCGCTCACAGCGCGCACTGCAGCTTCTACCGCACGCGTACGCTGCAGTCGCTCACCACTGAAAAGAAAGCCAAAAAAGTTCGCTTTTATCGCAACGGGGACAGATACTTCAAGGGCTTGGTGTACGCCGTGTCTAATGACCGATTCAGGTCATTCGACGCGCTGCTGATGGAGCTGACCCGCTCCCTGTCGGACAATGTCAATTTACCGCAAGGAGTCCGGAGCATCTACACTACAGACGGTGCAAAGAAGATCACCAGCCTGGATGAGTTAATTGAAGGTGAGGTTTATAACGCACAGGTTCATCTTACAATCAAAACGCCTGGATAGATACAAAAACCATCTAAATGTTTTTTTAAGACATTAAGGACATCCTGGCCATAAAGCACCACTGCCATCAGTCATTGTAGGGATTCATTGATTGCAAATTGAATTGCAAAATAAAGTTAGAACAACAGCTTTTCCACATACCCCCCACTCTTATTCCCATTTATATAGCCTGACCTTTATTTCTATCTTTGAATATGTGACAAAGAATAAACTAAGGCACTGAAGATTTTTCCTCTTTATGACACAATATTTTATCAGCCACCACTGATAGAGATAAAAGTTTGAAACTTTTAAATAAGTATGCTGACCTTAATGGAAAATTCACATATTGTGCTTATGTCACTGTTTTGACGTCACTATTAACTGATAGAATATATTAGAGAAGATAAATTATGTGGTTGTATAATTGGGTTCTTACCTGTAGGTCACTTAAGGTCATAGTTATTATTTCACTGACTGACTGTAGGCAGAAATAAAAGCTTAGCTGACATTTGCAAGTCAAAGCCAATACTCACTCCTAATGGATGAACAATAATTTATGACTTTGTAATGAGCATCTTCAGAATACATTTTTAAAATAGGTGGCATGTTATAGGATACCTTTTAATATTCTGTGGTAAAAATGTGTATTGTTGTTCTGTTGATTTTAATGATATGTTAATGTTTAAAAAAAGGATTCCCTTGCTTAAAGTTTTTAGGTTACATATTATGTTATTCTAGACACCTAATTCAAACTCTATATATCATATTTTATTAAACTTCGAAGACAAGTCTGGCCCAGAATAGGAGTTTGTGAAATAGAATGTGGTTCTTTGTTTGCTCAATAATGCAACTGGCAACAAGCTTTGCATCTGAAGTCCCGAGTTCAGCACTGACTGAGACCTTTTTGGTGTTTCAAAGACTTATATATACACACGTGATCAAAGCTGTAAATGCTGTTTGCTACATATCGCCAGCATTTGGCAGCCATGTGGAACTGGACAAAGTGTTTGTTGCTGGTGACAACGATTATTGTGCTGGCCTACTAAACTTTGTTGGGGTCCCATCTGGACTTCTGATTATGAGGGGGTGGTGAAGAGTTCATAACCCATGTGGCTGTTTTACACCTGATCCCATGTAAACGATATTCATAGTCTTACTATATTCCCCAGATATCTCTTTCTCCACATGTACAAAGAGTCAAATAGCTGTCATCCCATTCTTATTTTGGGCCAGTTTGTTCATCGGTATTAGTGACCTCATCTGGAGTCTACCTGATTAATTAGTCTTTGATAATTTCTCAGCTTAATAAAGCTCTGTGCTTTGGGAGACCCCTCCCACCCCCCACTTCCAGCTTCTGAGCCAAACTGAGTGAAATTGGGATTTTACGATCCGCTGGCAATGAAATGACATTTATGTTGTGGATGGATAGCTGTGGTTCCAACTCAGTGGCAAAATCAAACATTGACCCTGTACTTAAAAATTTATGAGTATGAAGCATTAACTTTATTATCTATCTGAAACTGCTTTCAAATATTTTCATGTCTGAAATTCCTCCCTATAATTCCTCCCTGTATTGGGTTTTATTTTGAAACATTTTGGCCAGCAATGTATTAGAGTTAACACAGTTTTGGGTTTTGTGTATGTATCATACAGTAGCACTTAGGCCATGTGTGTGATTATATCACACTGCCTGTATACTCTCATGTGAATCAACAAATGTTTCATTCACACTAGGTGAGTCACTTGGTTCTCAGTTGGCTCTGTTTCCCTTAGCAACTAAGATCAGGAGTATTTATGATTTCTTGTTTTAGACTGTAGCACAGTTGAGTATGTGGATTTTGTTCAATCATGTGTTCATATGGAGGCCTTGTTTTAGATCTGTAATTGTAATTTGTTCTTGCAACCATTTTGTCACATTTAAGGAACAGTTATACCAGAGGCCTTGAACTTAGCAAATTTGATTCAGTTGAAATAAAACTGCTTCTTAATATATTGTGTTTACATGAAAACTAATTTAAAACCGTTAAACATGACCCGACTCAAGCATCTTATGTTTACGTTTATGATTTAAAAAAAAATTTTATTTAGGTGCAATTATGTTCCACAGGAATCTTCCTTTGTTTATACAACTTACACGTTCTAAAGTTTTTTCTTTTCAGTCAAAGTGGTGTAAATGAGGTTGAAGTGTTTGCCTCACTGTTTGTACACACTGTTTTTTTTTTTCTTTTTTTTTTGCAGGTTTGCTGTTTCCTGACCTTCAGATTGCTCTTTATATCAAAAGCCCACTCAGATTTTTAATAAAGCAGCACTTTGTAAACAAAGGCTGTTTTTACTTCTGCATACTAAGCATTTGTAATCAAGCATTTTTTTAATTTGTGTATTCTCTTCACACTTGCAGGAAAGAGCTTGTGTGCATAGAATGAACCCAACCTGCTTATACAAGCGCATCATTCTGCTCAACAAACAGAATCAGTTTTATGCAACTTATGTTTTTTTTTTGCATGGTCATGATAAATTGTATGACATAACTGCATACAGTATACAGTATACGATTCATTTAAAATTGCGAATTGATATAAAATCGCCACCTTCTGAAATGGTTAAGTTCAGGTTTATATGTTATACAGATTTATTTCAATCTGGAGTAACACATTTCATACAAATTATGGCAGTCATTAAGCCCAAACACATGTATCCTGCTAAATTATGAGAAATCACATTATGAACGTGACATTCGGACGCGTTTCCTCTAAGGGCGGGTGAGAACATGAACGGATGTTTGGATGTTTGAGGGTTATTTGTCCTTTTTTGGTAAACATGCATGTCTTTTGCAGTGACAGCCCTGCTCTCCTTAGGATGACAAAACTCCATTTTCAGACCAGCTGCCTCCTCTGTAGTGCCAAGATCTCACATACACAACAAACATACTCTTTATGCTGTCATACACACTTTTGTGGGCTTTAAATACTTAGCAAACTATTTCTTTTAAACAAGCAGGTGTTTGGTTATGCATTAGTTCTTTAATGAATGCATTTTGGTCAGCTAAAAGCAGTTTATTAGCATTTGTAAGGCAACAATTTGTTTTTCAAAGAAAAAGCGTTTCTATCTTGTGGGTTTTATTTACAAAGGCCTTTGGGTTTTGAGCAGAGTATAGCTCTGGGAATGAAAGTGCAGCGTAGTTGCTAGCAGTTACGCTGGAATTCCTGCAAAAAGTAAAATACTTTGCCTTGGACGTCACCCAAAACTACAGCTGAAAAGAACAGAGAGGGAGAGCTGAGGTCACGCATGGGCTAAGTGCATATTTTAATTCACCCGATGCATTAACCCGTCTTTGGTTATCTACCTTCTGTAGATTTATAATGGTAGTTATTTATTATACAGTGTGAGGCCAAATGTTGGTGGGCACCCAAATACTGTGTGCTTGTTGAGCATTTTATTTCAAAACCTCAACCACCTCAAAACCTTTTATTTTGAAATTAATAGGGAGTTGGTCAGCTTACATTCCTCTGGGAAAGTTTTTAAGATGTTGGAACATGGCTGTGAGGATTTGCACCTGTTCAGACACCAGAGTCTTAGTGAGGTCAGACACTGATGTTTGTGCTAAAAAGCATGAGTTGTAGTCAGTGTTTCAGTTGCTTACTTAAGTGTTCAAAGGCTTTGTATACACTAGTCTAGTTCTTTCATGCCAGACCGATTACTTCATAAAGTCTGAAAACTGTTGCCACAGAAACACACAATAGTCTAGAGTGCCATTCATTGTATGTCATAGTTTGGCCTGACTGAACCATTAGAAGGGGCATCAAAAAACTTTTGGCCACATACAAATTAGATTTTTTTTTGCACTGAGATATGTTATATTTACTAGAATTAATGTAATTATTGTTGGATTTCTAGAACATTTTGTGATGGTTTAATGTTTAAGCAAAACTAGGCCTCTTTGTTTTTGTTTCTTTACTTTAAACAAAGTCATTTGGGGATAAATAAATCATTCAGATTCGCAGTCCTGTGGTACTAAACATCATTCCATTCTCATTCCTTCCTTCATGGCAGGAGAAAGCTATGTATGCGCTTCCAACGAACCCTACCGCAGAGTGGACTACACCAAGAACATTAATCCAAACTGGTCGGTCACCGTGAAAACGGGCACATCACGCTCGCTGCCTTCACTTACCACCACCAAGAACGAGCTGAGAGAACGAGAGAGCAAAGACTTTATCAAACCCAAGCTTGTGACGGTCATCCGTAGCGGCGTCAAACCACGCAAGGCTGTCCGGATCCTGCTTAATAAGAAAACGGCCCACTCCTTTGAGCAGGTGCTTAATGACATCACCGACGCTATCAAACTGGACTCGGGGGCTGTGAAGAGACTTTATACTCTTGAGGGCAAACAAGTAAGTGCCAGATCTAAAAAGCCATTTAATAAAACTTTTTAAATAAAGATAGTCGCCCCAGGGGGTCTCAAATGGTCCCTGTGTTGCCAAAGGCATCATTAATCCTAATGTTTTCCAAGCGTGTGGGTGATCATGTTATCCTCTTTCCTCCTGAAGTCGGCTGGCATTAATTTGGCATTGTGGTCTTTATGTGAATTAAACATTTTTACGGTTGTTTTTTGAACTGGATAATTACCTTATTTTCTCCCAAGACGTGCCAGTGGGTTATTGTCTTGTAAAAAATGAAGACACACTTTTTATCACATAATAAATATAAATGCTTCAGTGGATCTACCCTCAAGGGACCCTCATACAATGATCTGAGCTGTTGTAGAATTTACATATAGATAGTCCAGAATTATACACCAGGAGCTGGTAATGACCACCTGAAACCTTTTTATATTTCACCATGCTGTAGCTGGACAGGAAACCCAGATGGGGCATGTCTTCAGTCACCTCTGTGTTATTTCTGTGGTTATGACCCAAAATCCCAAAAAGTAATAATAATGTCCCTTATATGGACATCATGTGTCATATACAGGATAGAAAGATCATCTGGCTGTCACTTGCAGAAATTGCATTCAGTTCTGTTGTGATTGCGCATCACATTTTACATGTAAATTACGTTAGTTTGAACTATTAATTTAAATCTGAACTGCTGGAACTAGCAGCATCTGAAAAGAAACAGACATGAACTCCCATTAAATTCAACTGAAAAACAAATAGCTTTAATCAGACTTAGCCAGTTTGCTGGTCTCCCAGCCTGGTAAGGCTGATCTGGTTGGAGACTGTCCAGCTTAACCAGGTGAAAACCAGCTTAGCCAAGCTCTAAAAACCAACTGAACCAGCTTAAACCAGCTAAGACCAGCAAATTTGGTCCGTCTTGGGCTGGTGTAAGATGTTTTTTCCCCAGCAAGATCAGTACTCAGTCTTTCTTGGTAAAGTATAATGTAGAGGATTGTCAGAAAGCACAATTAAACTTAAAAATCTGAAAATGTGGAATTTCAGCAAATAATGAACAGTAATGTCTGTATAAGCTTATTAAACTTAAAAATCTGAAAATGTGGAATTTCAGCAAATAATGAACAGTAATGTCTGTATAAGCTTTGTTCCCAGTTACAATAGATTTTATGGCTATTATAGACATTACAGAATTTGTTTTGACCAACCTCTCAGAATTTGCCATGGTTCCACACTGTGCTGAATTTCTACTGTTTCTGACCCTCAATATCATATTTTGCTGTACCTGGCTGTCCGCATGGTCAAAACTATTGGTTCTTTATGTGCAGACTGGATACATTAGTTTGTTTAAAGAAATAGACCATTTTAGTACTTGTTCCTAAATTCTGCTGTTTTTCTCTGAAGGTGTTTGTCATTTTAATTAAAATCAGGATACCATGACTACACAGCCTCCACATTTCAATGAAAATGGTGGGTGATCACACACAGGAGCAAACACAAAGGCAAATGAGATACAGTGGGAGAAAAGTTTTATGGGAAATTATCCCTTTCTCCTCTCTTTCAAAAAGCTGGGGTATGTGCCTGGTGGATGTGGATGGCTGACGCATGTTGATGATGTCGTCTGGGATTAGACTCAGCGGTTGTGAATTGTATGTGGAGAGCTCCCGACTGCTGTGAATCTCTTTGGAATTTATATTAAAAATTACTCCTGCCTGCTCTGCCTTACTTATGCAGTAATGCCTTTTAGACTTGCTTGGCAAAGATGAATGCAGAATTATTATGGTAATACAGCATCTTTGGCTGGTTGTGCATTAGTAAGAAATGCCATAGTTGAAATAAACCACAAATTTTTTCCTTTATCCTTTTTGGCAGTGTATTATTGATGGCAGGACACAGTATGGTTGTTATTTGTAATTATTGTACAACAGTTTTTATCAGTTGTACTGCTGAACTCAATATCAGCTATGGCTAATTTGCAGCCATGCTTATATTGAGTACAACAGCACTCTTGCTTGTGTGTTATTGCTTAATTGTCTGCTATTAATAATAAATCCCAGTTCTTTCCAGACCATTTGATCTAATCAATGAAACCTTACCACTCACAAAACCTGTGAAATGAACATTAAGCCCAAAGTGCTCTGTTGCATTATTCATTTACTTGGCATAGCTAAGGACAATCAGCCAATGGAAGCTTACCACTATATGGGCTCAAGAGGTGTCCAAGACTGCGGCAAGCATGTCATCTTCCCTGCAGTACTGGGGCTTCTGATGCCTATAAGTGGCTTAGCGGGAGCAGCTCCTGGCATACACAGAAATGTTAGTGATAAGCATTAAAAATGCATGTCATAGCAGAACTGCAGTGATACCCTAGTCTAGATATATTTTTAAAATATTGCTTTTTTTTTGAAGAAGAAATTGCAATACCAGCAGCTGGGCATTTTACTTTCAGGTTGCTTTTTATTTTCAACTAGAGAATATTTGAAAGACAAACATAAAAGACATTAGTAAAACAATTATGCTGTTCTTTTTTACTTTTTGGCCTTTTGCCTTTATTGATTTATTATGTTTGTCAAGTCAGGTAAGTTAAATGTATCAAGTTAGGTAATTGTTATTTTACACAAGTTAATTCTGACCTTTTTTAAGTCCCAGAGAAGCACGGTACAGTCTTTATGGTTATGGTTACACCCAGGTCTAGCAATTAAATATTTCAATTAAAGAGCAACTAAAGATTAGTTAGGGTGATTAATGTAATGTCTTTGATTTAGTCTAGATTTAGCTGTCAGTACTTACCTACTGATTCACATTGATGGCAGGTCCTAAAATGATCAAACCATCTGGAAATGACATACCAATTAAAAATCATTATGAATATTTTTGGGTGGGGAATGATTAAAGTAAATTGGTAGAGTTATGTTCTTTGAGGCTGGAAAGAATCATGTTTAGGTGGAGTTAGACAAACATAGATCAGTTCTGCAGTACTCTCACTGTCTGTTCTTAGCCCTGTAAGTAAGATTAAAGTCTTTGATTAATCTCTTTATTAGTCTGAGCTAAACTAATCCTACTAACTTTTAAATATTGACAGCAAAGTCTTCATGGAATCAGAAAGTAAAACATAAAGCATTCAGGATCTTAACCACTTGTCTGCCAAATCAAAATGATTTTTCAATTCTATCAAACTGATTTACAGTAGATGTGACACGTCTTAAAGTTAAGCTTAACAGTTACACATGTTGTTGTTTCAGTGTGCGTACATGTGCATGCATGAGTACATACTGTATGTGGGGAAAGAATTTCCTTTGGCGTTGTGTTGACGTGAGATTTGTGTTTGATTCAATCAAGGCATGCCTGCATATCATATGTGATTACAGCTGGCATGCCCTTGCCGGGACTGTGAGGAGTTTGGAGTGGAATGACCTCAATGCACAGCTGAAAACTCACCCCATTTCATTCGACAAAATGCTTCAATATGCCGATTCAAAACACCTCACCATCATCTAACAATAAATGATAAATATTTAACTGTAACATACATGTTAACACAAGGGCCACTGGGTGCCATCTGCTTGTGAGCATTCTAAGCCTAATTCTCATCAGGTGGGGGTGGGGAGGTGTGGACGCCCCACTGCGACACCAGTCAGCATTGCTGTAATTGAACCTAAAGGCGGGGGATTTAAAGTGCAGCTGGCAGGTGTGGGCCGCGTTTAGGGGGGCTAACGGATCTGTACTAGCCAACACAAGATTCTCAGTCAGACACGCTCCTTAACATCTAACTCCATGAATGTCAATCTGTATTTTCCTTTTTCTTCTTGAAAAGCTTTGCTTGCTTTTACATCACAGCAGCAGATGGAAAGAAAGAAGCCACACACACTTGCTTTGGCAGGAGCTCAGATCTGCTCTGCCAAATCAGTAACCGGTAAATGAGACTGACCAGTTTATGGCTGTTAACTTGGTTATGTCTCCGCCTATCAGCGTGTTTCACAATTAGCGGATAATGGCATTTAATTACTATTATTGTAATAGATCCTACACAATTGTTTCATAAGTCTACATAAGGACAAGCTTGTTTCCAGGGAAACGGCAAAAGGGAGAAAAGAGGGGTCATACACTTAAGTTATAATTTCTGTCCTATATGCACCCTTCAGCGTCCACCTCTTCCTGCCACCCCCTCATTCCATTTGCAAATAGCATAAGAATAGCTTAAAAGCTCAAGAGTATGTTATAATAATCATATATGCATTTATTAAAATGTCTTCTGCGTGGACCTTATCTTACACATTTCAAAATCTGCTTGAATTTGAAAGAAATGATGCATGTGGGTTACAGAGGGAAAATAAATGTTTTTAACAAAGTCTAAAAATTGATCCATTAACCATAACCATTGATCATTTATCATAGGTCAGGCCATATTTAATTTGAGGGCAGAAGTAAATGGAAGTGACCTAGAATGTTACAAACTAGGACAAATAAAGTAAAGAATTTCATTGTTGTTTGTCCCTGTAGTCATACGGTAATCACAGTTACAAGCATTTACAATCTGGAGAATCCATGATCAGTTAAACTATGTACATTATAATTTAACCCCGCTACATAATTAATGTGTCATTTTCTATTATGGTTTATTGTTTTCTTTTCAGTTTGTAATTTAACAGATGCCAGAGTTACGGAGTAGAGTTACGGAGGCAGAGTGTAAATGAGAGTGTTATAGTGTCTGAAATGAGTGATGTGGGATGTGATGGACAGTGGGGGTTGACATGATTGACATGTAGCCCCTGGAGTGCATTAGCATAATAAAAGCCTTTCAGTGCTCAGTTTGTATGACATCAGAATGTATGTGTACAGGCAACTGATCTGTGAGCAGTTAGAAGTCGCCTACATACACGATGACAAAGACAACAGATCATTTCAGGACAAGCAATAAATACGCCATGTTGTTTCTCACAGTTCTTCACAATCTGTCTGCTGTAGTGTATTTGTATTTAGATGTCTAACCTGATATCTTTAACCTGCTTATCACCCGTGCTAGTTTTATCTTGCAATCTGAGCTGCAATAATACAGTCAGATATGATTTTATCTCGCTGAAAGGATTATATTCAAATTAAATGAATTGTTAGAAGTTTAGTTGCGGTTTAGATGCTTTTCTGCAACACAAATATGAGATAATTTTGTGGGTCTTCTAAGGTGATTCTGGGTTCTTCTCTCCCCCTGCGTGGAACTTCTGGATCTACAAATTATTTGCATCACTTGTTTTAAGGGCAGATAAGGATTATAAAGCATAATCAAAGTTAGACATAAATCTGTTTTAAAATGTTCTAATTAACATACACCACCATCCGCACCCATATTAATGTAACTATTTTGCATCACACACAACTGAAAGCATAACCTATTCAAAAAATCTGAGGCCTGTCAGCCCCAGTAGGCATTGCTAGGAAACACAGGGCTGGCACACAAGCAGAAACATGTCACTGGAGTCAGCCGGGGTCATTGTGCAATCTCAATGCCCTTGTCTGTGTTTGCCTGCCAGTCTGGAGACTTTATCAAGTGAGAGATTTCCACGTGCCTCATTGTTCAACTGTATCACTTTTCCTGTCTGTTCATTTTCAGTTCAACTAAGTCTGACGACATTAGCGTATGCAATTTATTATGGATGATTAACATAAAAATACACATTTTAAGGATGTTAATGTGTTTCAGGTCCAGTTTATCATTAATGATGCAGATCAAGTTTTAGAAACTGTATTTATTTGTCCAAGTAAACAGTTTGTATCCAGCATCTCAAGTGTGTGTGTGTGTGTGTGTGTGTGTGTGTGTGTGTGTGTGATGTTACTGTGATATGACAACTCATGTCGCAGTGAGAAATGAAAGCTGATGTCCCATTCTCTGCCTCATCAGTTGAACTTTTGATGACTGAAAGTGCCTTCATTTTTATTTTCTTCAAACTCAATTAAAACTAGGAACTTCTTATAAAAACCTATATGAACACAAACACTTAATATGGTCTATTAATTCATATATTTGTATTATTTGCACAGCACTTTACATTTCATTCTTAGTCCAGTGCTTGACTAGCACATTTGATGTTTATATTTTTAGTTTTTTTAGTCATTTCGAACCCACTGAACTCTTTGGCAACAGAAGTGCCCCATTAAATGTAGCTTTAAACTTATCAGTCTCTTAGCACACAATCGTTACTGGGATATTGTCTGTGAAAAGCTCATTCGTCAACACTGCTTTAATGGCATCCATTAGTTATAGCTGTTTGCTGCATTTTTTCTTCAGCTGTGTTTTAGTAGTTAATGGTTGACTTGACAAACTCCTCCAAACCTTGTTGATGTGATGATGGCTCCGCCCCAATCAAATCCTCTGAGTATTTATTTGTGCTTGAAAGCTATTTTAATAGTACATTTGCAGTAATTTCACACTTTGAGATAATTATGCTAGTTTGAGTTTGCCGATTTTCAACTCAGTTTGCATTGTTACAATGTCTGTAATGAAAAATGTTTCTTTTTCATGTTACCTGGATCAGGAAGTTCATGCATATTTGTCAGGAAAACTCAAAAGCTTTCATGAAAACTGCAGATTTTACTTTTAAATTGTTGTAACCTCACCCACAGACACTCAGATTGATAGAGGGCAACATGCCAAGTGCATTATGGGTGTTGATGTTTTCCTACTTATTTGGCAAATAAAAAAACAACAGCATTCTTCTCTGTTTTCTGTAGCACTCATTTCAGTTTTCTACTGCATAGGCAACAAAGTTTTATTGAAAGTCCAGTTTGCTAGCGATAAAGTACCTCTTTAAGTATAAATTTGTCTCATTTGTTTCTCCTTGTTTACATCCAGTAAGTTAAATCCAGATAATTTAGAGTTGGAGGAATTTAATAAGAAATCTTTAAGGTCTCTGACTTTTGATTGCAAACTTTAAAAGTAAATCTGAGCTTGTGACATAAATTTCTGTTAAAAATAATATAAATAATATAAATATACTACAGTATATTTCTCAGAATTGTTGGTTGTTCTGCCTCTATTTGTGCAAAATAACTTTAATTACCTAAACAACCCTTGAGGAAAACCTTTGGCTTAAGCAAATAACCCGTTTCCTCATTCCATTTATATGCTTTCTATTTCTCAGTCCCTCCTTTCTTTGTCTTGACACAGTGTAGAAAGGAGCTGTTCTTACACCCTTCATTATTGTCAGCTCAATAAAGCAGGGCTGTTATTAAACTCGGCACCCTGTCAGGTCTCTGTGAGTGCAGGCCTGTACTTTACCGGGCTTCAGAGACCAGACAAGATGTCAGGGTGCCTAATAATACAAGTCGTAATGAAAACCCTGTAAGATGCTTTATAAAGTTCAGCAAAAGTCTTGGCTAGAAATTTGTTGTGTTGAGTATAATGATAGGTAATTTTTTTATATTATTAGCAGTGCTTATAAGATAAACATCACTACTGCAGTTGCTCACCCTCAGCCATAATTAGCTCATACTCAACACTTGGTGGGTCTGGTTTTTGTCTGGAGGACCTTAAAAGAGGTGAGACAGTTCTGAATATTATAAAGAATTAAGAGTGGTCTGCATTGACTTGGGTTTAGTAGCCACAGAGCAACCACAAGGACAACCTACCAACACTCCATAAATCACCTTTATAAGCTCTTTAAGAAAATAGAAACTACCTGGAACAATTTACCAACCATCTTCTTAAAATGCCTTGGCACTGCCTCACAACATCTCAGACAACATCACTTCCAACTTCCCAAAACACTGGAAACGCTAGCTGTGTTAAATGTTCCTGATGAGGTACAATTAGGAAAGATGCTTTATTCAAGCTCACATAATTTCTGTTGCTGTGTTACAGGTCATCTGGCCAGTATCAGATTTCAAACAAGATCCCAAAATCAGTGTCAATGTGCTTGTAATGCCTGTAATGACATTTTCTCACCTTAAGAAGAAAGAATTTGATTTAGAAATTACAGTTTGCATTACAGAAACATGTTTGGCTTTATTTCAGACCATATTTTGTTGAACAGATCCAAGATATCGGCTCAAACGTTTCAAGCATGTTTAATAGCCTCCCAGCGTGGCTTTAGTCTGTTACTGTACTCAGGCCAACAACTGGGCCCATATGCTGCTCTGATCTGCTGACTGATGGGAATACAGCTTAAGTTCTGTCCCACAGGCCATTTCTTACTGTGTACCACTCTGTAGGAGCTCCGTTTAAAGAAGACAATTTATTCAGAGAAAAGTATTAGTAATATTATTCAGTGAATATGAATTAATTTGCTAATAATGTTGTTAGTCAGTCAGATTAGACAGTATAGCCAGACTTTAAATTCTGTCATTATTTATGTTTCAAAGTTAAACATTGAAACATATTCTAAGTAGTAGTTCATAGTGAGCATGTCAATCAAGTTGGAATTACATAATAATGAATAAATAATGTTTCTTTGGTAAGGCTAAGCATCTGAACTAAATGTGCGACTTAAACAAGCTGGATCTGCTTTGTTATTGGGTAGTGGTGGGTTTATTGTGCAGTAATGATGTTTTTCAAAGACTCTTTTCAGGAACAGCCGATTCATCATTAGCATCATGTTGACAAACTAGAAGAAAGACTCAAGGGTCTGATCTCCCATCAGTTTTCTCTTGTCCTTGTTTGTCTTCTTATTACTCTGTTGAATAGCAGTGAAGGGGAGGAGGGGCCTCTGTACCTCTGCTTTCCATCTGTCTGTGATCTTTCCCCATATTCTCTCTGTGTGTGTGTGTGTGTGTGTGGTTGATGAAGCTCCACATTAGGACCATCTGTTTATTGCGGCCCACCTCCATGAGTGGAGGAGTGGGCTGAAATACGGACATCATTTCTTACTCACCACCACCTCAGTTGTGTGTGGGGGGTATTTGCATGCACAATGTTTATTTTATCATAGTTCTAGTGACACACTATAACATTATAAATGTTACTCAGCCTGAATACAGATTTAGTAAGTCGAACGACCTTGTGTGGCCTTTAAAATCTGTAGGTTTTATTTTTTATGTAGAGAGATATTGAACCAAAAACCACATGGTAACGGCAGTGATAGATATGGGTTACAGGCTTTCTACTTTTGCTGTGTTTTAAAATGTGTATTTTGTGGCACTCAAGTTACATCATTTGGATCCTTTATTATTTTTTACAAATATTGTTGTGTTAATTGTATCCTTCAACTTGTTTAAACACAAGTTACTTTTAAACAATATTTAGACATGTTAAATTGCGGTGAATGGTTGCAAAAATGGCAAACCTCACATAAAATGAATAGAAAGTAATACAGCTCATGTTTAGTTTAATATCCTGATATTTCAACATTATCAACATTCCTTTTTCATTAACCATTTATTAAATAACAAAAGGAGTCTGAGACACTATTTTTCAAACTGTAAAAAAGTGCCAGTTACCGTGTTTCAGCTTTTCTGCTGTGACTCTTTATTGTGAAGGACTACATGCTTTATCAGTTTATCAGTGTAAGAGATAGCTGTTGCAGTCACATGATTACTTTCATTCATTTCTCACACAGTGTTTCTCTCTCTCTCTCTCCCCCCACCTCTTTCTATCTAGATAATGTGTTTGCAGGATTTTTTCGGGGAGGATGACGTGTTCATTGCATGCGGGCCTGAGAAATTCCGCTACGCGCAGGATGATTTTGTGTTGGATCACAGTGGTAAGGCTTCTGCAGCCTTTATAACCGGTAGGCTCAGCTAATCACTAACTTCATTTAACCCATTTTCTAACACTGTCTTTGTCCCTTTATATTCACACGTCCAAATTTGATTGGTGGAGTAGAGTCATACCATCTGCTTCTAGCTCAAAACTATGTTCTATGATGTAAGACAATTCATGGTAATACAAAAGTTATGATCATTTTAAAACTTTTTTTTGTTAAAAATAAACAAAATTCAGTTACTGTACAAGTACATAACATCTGTTTTTAAAACGGTCTTCTTATCTTACACAAATTTGCAATGGTAAGTTTATAATAATGATTTATAATTTGAGCTATTGGGTCAGTTTGTTTGAGGTTACTTCATGTCTGTTAACATAAAGATCCAGCTACTAAATCACATTAAAATGTTGGATAATTCTGTTGGATATTAAAATGTTGGATAATAAAATAATTCTGCAAATAACTTGCAGTTTTATGTTTTGAACAGAGATGGCGATAGAGAGTAATTCACTCTTGCATGTTTAGCTTTATTGATCTGAGTGAGAGTATCGTTTCATTTATATATAACTCTGTTATTGTATTGTTAATGATACTGGCCTAATATCTGCACACAGTTGTCTTCAACAAGGAAATGTGCTAAGATTTCAATAGCATAATTTATTTACATACTGGGTTTCAAAAAACAAACTCTACTTCCAAAATATTCAAAATAACATTAGACAAGGGGCTGAATGATTATCATTGTCATAGGAAGTGACCTTGTTATCAGAAGTTACCCGCCATTGTTCATTGATTCTAGTTTATCTCAAACAGTGCAGATGGTAAAGTGAAGACAGTGTGTGAGTCTGAGGTCATTCATTTCTAATAAAATAATGCCTATAATTTACATGCTGTTTGGCTAAACACTTCCAGTTCAGTTGTAGCATGTACCACACATGCATTGTGATAGCTTCATTCATAGCTTTCTCAATTTCGTTCATCTGGGATTTTGTCCTAGTTCTTCAATGCTGCCCCACTTAGACTAAGTAGGTCTTTTCCAAAAATATATAAAGAAACAGTAAGTTTGTGTGTGATGGTATTTACTGCTCAACCTTTTCCTTCTACAGCCGAAGCGGAACGTCTCCCGAACATGCCACAAACCTAAATCTACTGTAACTAAAGAGCTCATTACATTTTGTCTCTCAGAAGCTGCTATTAATTCTAAAATTTATCTCCATGAAACAGATAATCTTGCCAGTAATGGCATTTAAATCACACCATTCAGCTTGTTTTGTCTTTGTCAGGCAACGATCTGGTTCTCATCAGTTAATTTATCACAGCTTGGAGTGACTAACAGGTGCCGTGGAATCGACAGTAAAGTATCAATTCCGGTCTCTGCTTGACTACATGAGTCATTCCTTAGGAAAAAAACTGTAAAATTTAGCACCTACTTCTCTCATTAGAACGATGGGCTGTTCTCACAGGCCTTGGGCAGACCATTTAATTACGCCTTTGCATCAAGCTTCAAAATCTTGGCACATGCAAAGCTGAAATATCTCTGCAGTTGTTTTTTCACAACTTTATATTATCTTAATATAAGATATTATATTAAAATATATCTTAATATAAATATCTTATAATATTATGTTATAATATAAATATCTTAATATCTGTATAAAGCATGACTGGGTTGTCTACGTTTGTTGGTGTATGTGTCTCTGCGTTAATTGTATCACATTCAAAGGGTACATGATGGTGACACATACGTTACTTTTAAATGAGTAAATGAATCACAGACAGATTTATACAGTCAGCCACTTAAGGTTAATCTTGTAATAAAGTCAATTATCGCTCATTATTCTCCTCATGTCTTTGTACAAACACTGATTCATAACTATGTAGCTTATCTAACCTAAAAAAGCTTTTAAATGTGTTGTAAGACATCAAGCATGCAGTCCTATGCCAATTAATAGCAACTGTGTTGTTTCCAGAATGTCGAGTACTCAAGACCTCATATTCTCCTCGTTCTCCTGCCCCTGTGAGATACTCTGGTAGTAAAAGTCCAGGGCCAACCCGACGCAGTAAATCCCCAGGATCAGGTGAGGATACACAGCAACATCAGGCCATCGGTCCACAAAGAGCACTGGGCAGGGCTGTCGTCAAGGGCGGGCAACCTGGATTACTGTCTCAGCCTTGTGACGAGGGTGGTGCAGTATAATTAAAAGTGTTTTTACACTTCTGTGTTTCAGCGTTTGAGAACTGGGGCCCACCCTTAACATTTTGTCCCAGGAATTCTAGTGGTGGCCTGATCACTGGATAAACAGGTTCACAGATTACAGATTGAGACACGCAAGCATTTCTGCTTTTGAGTTGGTACATTTAATTGTCCTTCCCTTTTAAAGGAACTGTACACCAAAACATACAACTGTGGCATCATTTAGCCACACTTACATTGTTCCATAGATCACAGATGGAGATGCTGGTCCATGCTGCTGGTCTTTGCATACAATGAAAAGAAATGGTGACCACTGTCTCCACAAATGAGTATAAGAGTACCATAGCATAACAGTAGTCCATACAACTTATTGTATGTTTCATGTCTTGTGCAGCAATACAATATATATACAAGGTGTTGTGTAAGGAGTTGCTATTACCCGAAAATCAAAATCATTAATATAATAATTTCAGTAAATGATGGTAAATGATTGCAGAATGTTAATTTTGAGTAAACTATTCCTTCACTACTACATTTCAACTTGATTCATCCCTAGTTTGCTTCTGTTTTTGGAAAAATTATAACAAACTGAATTTGTGACTCTGATTTTCTTTTTTTTCCTTTATAGTGAGAAGAAGTGCAGGAAATTTCTCTGCCAGCAGTCAGTCTCCAGTTAAATCACCAAGTAAGTTCTGCTGCTAATACCACAAATATATATATTTTTTAACCTAGCTGAATCCTAATTTGCATAGTATCCACCCTAAATAATAGTTATTAGCATAGTTCATTGAGTAAATAAGTCGTTTTGAAGATGGTATTTATTTTGCATTAGATTTTCAAAGTGTCCCTTTTTGGGCGTGTAATGCTTACAATGCAATTATTAAAAAAAGGACTTTCTAACAGTTCTCTTTTGACTTTCAAAAGCCCTGCCGGGGTATTTAAATTTGAATTTCAAAATGTGGGACTGAAGTTGCCATGGCAGTTTTCAAAAGTATCCACAACCTACAAGTTAAACCAATAGCTCACCACCCCAAAATTATGCTGCATTATGGAACTCGGAAAGCACCGTAGTTATTTAGATATCCAAAAAAACAGTGAAATTCTTGAACATCTTTAGAAAAATTACCCAGCTTTATGTTAAATTGGCCTAAAGGACATTCATCTGTGAAATGAGCTGTATGTGACCTCACGTCCTCCAGTGCAGCATTCAATCATGCTAATAGCTCTCCTCCGTGGCCTTCCAAACGCACCAGCTAGTTTAAAGAGCTATTTAAAACTCCCTCACTGGCTAAAGCTCCAAACCCTGACACCCACACACTTTAATCTAGGCAGACTATTGGATGTGGATGCTAAATTCAGTCATCCTCGTCTGCCTTTCGCTTAGGCCGACTAATGCAGCACACACCACCCTATTCCTTTGCCCTCAACTACAAGAGCCCTATCACACATCTGAGGGGAATCTACTCATGCCCCATCAAAACACTCAGCAGGAAACACAAAAGCAGCTTTTCTGCAAAGCCGCACCCCCTGCGGAGACTGACGTACTTGGGATGCAATCCATAACATGCTGGTTTTTGTGCTGCTATTTTGCAGCAAGTTGTATTGCTGCAAAATATGTGGACAAGACATTCAGTGATATTATGTTTATTTAAACTAAGTTGAAGTGGCCTTTTCACACTTATCTTGGCTTTGCTCCTACAGTTCTACTATTTAAGTGTTGTAAATTTGAGCGCAGATGAGTTCCTTTGAAGGCTTGTGTCTGTGTGTTAAAAAAACTTACTGTGGTGCAGGAATCCAACTGATTTTTGCCACTTCAGATTACCTGAAACCAAACAAGATTAAGTGAGGTTTATTGACATTAAAATGTGCAGTCAGCTTTTAGATTCTAAAAAAAATTACAGAAAATTAATAGTATTGTTGGCAAATATGTTTGTACAATGTAGATTGATTTGAGATAAATACTGCAATCATCACTGCCTGGAAAAACCTTTAATTTTCTACTTGAATGTGACACCTACTTCTGGTGGCCACTATTAGGTCACATGACTAGCTGTAGTCTATTTATATCAAGCCTCATTTAAAAATAATTGTGTACAGTTTGTGTACCTGTGTATCTAATCAATACACATATGCCGAAAATAAGGAGTTTTAAAAATGAATGAATGTTTTAATATATATTTCTTCTTCTTCCTCTTGTCTCTTTTTGCAGTAAATGGAGCACCCAACAGCCAAACCACAGCCCCCAAATCCACCAAATCCTCCAGCTCCTCCCCGACCAGCCCCCGCAGCATGCGAAACTTCAAGGTAAACCAGTTGGCATAGCAACAAGCTTCCTCTGTGCTGCTAATCAGTTTACTGGGAAAACATCCCTAGTTTTAGAATAGATGATTTTTTGTCAAGTCAAAATAAGATCAGGCATCTGGATGCTGACTCATGGATAACAGTCTCATAACACTCAAAGCCTTGAGTTTTGTGATTATGAATAATCTAAAGTTTAGCTAAGCTGTCCAAAATGACTCCATCTGGACCAAAAAAGTACTTCAGTGAATTCCCCATGGACCTTTCGCTAAACCACGCCTTAAAAACATTACTAATAATACTACAGCAACTGTTGCCATCCGCAATATAAGCTGGCATGTTTTTCTCTAATGGTCCTATGTGTTTTAAACTAAAATTTAGAAAAAATAAATAAGCACTAGTGTTTTTACTGGCTCATTAATAATAATAAAAGGCACAAAGAGATAATTAATAATTGAATGATTTGTATTACACTTGTTTTTCATATCTATAGGGCATTTTATAAAGCCTGCCTCAGGTAGCTTTGATGAAAGCTTTGATTTTTAAGTGAAGTGAAGTGACGTGTGGGTAAATGCAGAGCACAAGTTCCAAGTATTGGAATTTGTGCTCTGCATTTACCCATCCAAGTGCGCACACACAGTAGTGAACACACACACACACACTGTGAACACACACCAACAGCAGTAGGCAGCCTTTTTGCTGTGGTGCCCGGGGAGCAATTGGGGGTGCGGTGCCTTGCTCAAGGGTCTCACATCAGTCATGGTATTGAGGCTGGAAGACAGCGCTGGTCATTCACTCCCCCCACATACAATCCCTGCTGGACCAGGGACTCAAACCCACGACCTTCGGATTACAAGTCCGACTCTCTGACCATTAGGCCACAACTGCCCCAATTAACAATAATTTTAGCAATAGAGGCATAAATAATATGAGAGTATAGTCATAGTTTTCCCACTAGTTTCTTGATCTGGTAGGGACAAAGAAATCTACAACCGAACTTAATCACTTCTATTCGAAAGGAACATTGTAGGTCTTGCCATTAATGCTGAGATCTTACTGCAGCAAACTGTAGTTAAACCAAAGGTCAAGATCAAGTACTATCAAAGGCTTGAGAACTCCATGGGTTAATCTTCTTAACCGACCTGCCTGTCAGATCTTACAGTCAGACACTGTAAGCTTCTTGTTGTGTCAAGGAGAAACTGTAGAGGATGAAAGGCTTTCATGCTTGATTTTT
>JAZGTK010003122.1:5665-28213 GCA_036877625.1 Ambastaia sidthimunki | reverse complement strand
AATGATAATTTAAATTCAAATTATTAAATAGATGCCACCTTTTCCGGACAATATAAACCTTCCCTACACCTACCCTAACCACACCCGATACTTTCTTTTGATTATGACATTATGACCTTAATTTTTATTGAAAATAAATGCCTTTCCGATATATGACATTTGAAAAGGGAGGAAAAAAAGCTCCGCTAAAAGAGGATTTAAACTCGGATCAACCGCGTCAAGAATGACTACAATACACGCCTTACCATCTACACTAGAGTAGTTGTTTAGTGGGTGTCTTTTGTCTTGGACTTAGAGTAATTAGTCTCTGCGAACAAGGCAAGTTACAATCTGTATATCGTATATTTAATTTACTCTCTAGATAAACTGTATCGCTCAAATAAAAAAAATGCATCAGGATATGACAAAAAAAATCCACTCAGAGACGCAAAATCCTCTATCTGCGTAAGTGTAACTCTGCGAATTAATGCAGCCTCCTCGTCTACAGGATTCTGTATGAAAGGACATGCCAATTTCACTTTTAAACAGTCTGCAAGACGAACATATGTGCAATGAATGAATGTACCGAAAGAATGAATTAAATATTTAAACAGAACATTAAACATGTCATAAATACTTGTGGCTCGTGGCTCCACCTGTGAATGGAGGGTTGGTGAAAAAAAGGAGGAGACTGAAAGAAACTCCGAGTTTAATGAAGAAAAGCTGCTCCCGACCAGGTTAGCTTCATAGAGTAAGTTACCACGGTAACAGACTCGGAGTACAGGTTAACTCTCTTTCAGAAACTGGCTTGACTTACCCTGCGTTCTTGGGTTTGAGTTACCTCCGTTTCTGAAACCGAAAACTCAGAATTTCCCATAATTCAGGGTTAACATACTCAGAGTTTTCACTTAACCACCTTTCTGAAACGGGCCCAATGTCTGAGTGACTATTTTGAAGATTTTTGTTATGAAGCTAAAGTGAAGAACATCTGAAATACTGCAATAAGTTTGTGTCCAAATACTAAACACAGGCGAGCCCAAATACCTTTATGAATGTTTTTTCAGTGAGTAGGGACAAGAGTATGTTTTCGGACTGAGAGTTTTTTAATATGTATTTAATATGCTGCAGATTTTAAGTTTGGATGGAAAGTGGGAATGGAGAGATCTGTAATTTGCATCGTAGGTACACCTCAACTGCGAGAGACAGAATCTAAAAAACCCAGAAAAATCACATTGTATGATTTTTACATTTTATTGCATAAAAAAAGTATGATACAACAGAAAAATAGAACTTCATATTTGGTACAAAAACCTTTGTTTACAGTTACAGAGGTCAGACGTTTCCTGTAGTTCTTGACCGGGTTTGCACACACTGCAGCAGGGATTTTGGCCCACTCCTCCATACAGGTCTTCTCCAGATCTTTCAGGTTTTGCGGCTGTCACTGGGCAACGCAGAGTTTCAGCTTCCTCCATAGATTTTCTATTGGGTTCAGGTCTGGAGACTGGCTAGGCCACTCCAGGACCTTGAAATGATTCTTACGGATCCACTCCTTAGTTGCCCTGGCTGTGTGTTTGGGTCTTCCATGCTGGAAGACCCAGCCACGACCCATCTTCAATACTCTTACTGAGGGAAGGAGGTTGTTGCCCAAAATCTCACAATACATGACCTCATCCATCCTCCTGGGCCTGGACATGTGCTGGCTTGAGCAGGGGGACCTTGCACGCGTTGTAGGATTTTAATCCATGACGGTGTAGTGCGTTACTAATGGTAACCGTTGAGACTGTGGTCCTAGCTCTCTCCAGGTCATTGACCAGGCCCTCCCGTGTAGTTCTAGGCTGATCCCTAAAACTAGGCTCACTTTTCTCACGATCATTGATACACCATGAGGCAAGATCTTGCATGGAGCCCCAGTCAGAGGAAGATTAACAATCATCTTGAATTTCTTCTATTTTCTAATAATTGCACCAACGGTTGTTGCCTTCTCACCAAGCTGTTTGCCTATTGTCCTGTAGCCCATCCCAGCCTTGTGCAGGTCTACAATTTTGTCCCTAGTGTACTTAGACAGCTCTTTGGTCTTGCCCATAGGGGAGAAGTTGGAGTCTGATTGATTAAGTGTGTGGACAGGTGTCTTTTATACGAGTAACAAGTTCAAACAGGTGCAATTAATACAGGTAATGAGTGGAGAATAGGTCTGTGAGAGCCAGAATTCTTGCTGGTTGGTAGGTGATCAAATACTTATTTCATGCAATAAAATGGAAATTAATTATTTAAAAATCATACAATGTGGTTTTCTGGATTGTTTTTTAGATTCTGTCTCTCACAGTTGTGGTGTACCTACGATGAAAATTACAGATCTCTCCATTCTTTGTAAGTGGGAAAACTTGAAAAATCTGCAGCGTATCAAATACTTATTTGCTTATATATATAGTATGCAGTATATACAGTATATATATGAATCTGTGCACATTTAATGTTTAAATGTTTAGTTACTCTTACTCTAGTTACTCTACTAATCAAGATCACATGTATCTGTGTTTAGTATCTATGAGTTCCATTTTTCATATTTTGAGCATTCTGAATCATTCAAGAAGAAAACAGACGCACAGCACAAGATTTATTGTTAAGACTTTAAACGATCAAGTAACATACAAATTGCTTTACATTCTTTATTCTTTTCTGATCCCAGCGTGAGCATATTTTATTGTTGTTTACAAGTCATTTGTAGTTCATGTTAAGGTTTATGGACATCGCTGTGGATAATTAGCGTCTAAACGCCAAATGTATTGCAGTTGTATTTTAAAATAAAATATTTATTAAAATAAATAACCTTATACTTTAATCTTTACTCTGCCTTAATCTCTTTAAGTGTTAAACTGTATGTTTGTTGTGTGTATGTTACAGTAGTATGTGTTTAGAGTACTTATTAAGTCTCGTTTGTATTACACATGTTGTGATGGTGCATGCTCATATTCTGGAGTCCCTAATCCTGCTGATCTTTGCTACATGCTCTATGAGTGCTAAATCAGTGTATTACATTGATTTTGAGTTCCCCAAATAATTGATTGATCCTAATCAATGAGTAATATTACTTGTTTGGAATAATATTTGTTTATCTTACACAGGGAATGGTTGAGAATAATTCTATTTTTTTTAAGTAAACTTGTTCATGAATAATTACATCTTTGGTGGAGAATGCTTTTTTGTGATCAAACCTCAATATTAATCATCTACATTTATTACAAAGGATATTCAATGTTTTAATTACTGGTTGTAATGACTCTATACAGTACATTTACAATTTAGTTTATGAAAATTTAAATATGACATGCAATTTTAAGAAAACGTAAAATATGGTAAATACAGTATTATTTATCATAGGATTTTAATATTTGTTATATTTCTGTAATGTTCAAAATGAATTACAATATAAAGATTAAAACATGCAAAAATGTTTTGTCAATTTACATTTATTTGTATACTGCTTTTCACAATGCATACCATTTAAAGCAGCTTTACAGTACACATTTCTATGTTACTAGACAAAACCAGAACAGTATTTTGTGAGAGGTTATAAATCATAAAGTATGCATTAATGTTACTTCACATTATAGTTCTTCACAGTTATTTACAGGTTAACCAAATTATTGCACATTTAAAAGCAATTATAATATAATCATAAGTATTGCTGTATATGTTAAATTTGGCAGTTTTGTGTGATGATCCAGAGCTGCGGTCATCTGGGGTTCTTGCAGGGGTAGGTGTCATCTCTTCACAGGTGTTGGGTCAACTACATGAGAGGCTGGATCCAAACTGGTGCTGGTGGAAACTCTAGTTACCTCGGAATGGGCATCCCAAGGTAGAAACAGAAAATCAGACAGAGAGTAATTAGCATAACTGCTGTTTTTTTATATTTTAGGCAAAAATAATCATTTGCGTTCAGTCTAATATAAGTGAAACACAAGGATTCAGATATCTTGTCTAAAAAGACGTGTCTTTAATTTGAATTTAAACTGGGAGAGAATGTCAAATCAAGCTGATATTAGCATAGAGGCCAATCACATAATGTGTTATACATTAAGTTTAAATTCAAACAATAAGTGTTAGTTTTTGGTTTTTGTTATGTATTCTTTCTGTTTTGCTCTTTTCTTGTCTATTTAATTCTTCAATCTGTCTATTTCACTTGTTTCTAAACTATTCTAGTTCTCCCATTCTCCGTTTTTTAATCTATTCCATCTCAAAAGAGTGAGAGTGAGGCGAGGTGAGTTAAGTGTATCCACTAATTCATGCTTCTGTCAAAACGTGAAACCCTGGTACATCCAGTAATTATTTCGCCAGACATTAATATCTTTATATATACAATACATAACTGTTATTTTTATTTTTAGACATATTAATATGGACAACCATGCGTTACATTTTGTGCTACAAAATGTGTGTAAAAATGTAATGTTTTTAAGTCCAAAAAGTCACGATTAAGTTAGCTGGGTAACTAACGTTATATTTTTTTCGTCTTGAAAGTGTGACGTGCTGCCATATTACTACTACATTGTCGATAGCTGCTTGGTATAAAATTATTTTGAATTGTTGATAGTAACGTTAGTCACGTAAACTTTATTTTTAATATTGCAATTACGTTAATAAAATTTAAATCACTCCACTTCCAAGCTATTAATTAGCATGTGCTTGTTCAATGTAAAGTTGGTTCCTTTTTTTACATTTTAGTTTGTGTTAATATTACTTATAAGAGTGCATGTAGTCATTTGTACTTAAGTTCATTAGAAAGTACATTGGAGTTTTGATTATTGCAGTTGAACGTGTTTGTCTGTCAATTTTGTAATAATGAGAGTAGCACAATCCTACATTTTGTGCAGCATGTGAAATTGCATAGAAATGTGCCTAATTCACTTTTTAGATGTGGTGTGCCTGACTGCCCACATGTTTTCACTAAGGTTTCTTCCCTGAAGTCCCACATATACAGACATCACAAAGAACATCAGAGGTCTGCTAAAGATTTTCAGGCACAGATGTGTGATGAAACATTTAAATACCATGTAGAGTTTTGTGAAGTTCAATGTGGGACCCTAACACAGTTTTTGTCTCAGTTGAAGAGCCACATTCAGTCAGGTCTTCCATTTGGTTGCAACAGGACATTTAAGGTGAGATCTACATTCGCATCACATGTATCACGGACACATAAAAAATGCTGTGTAAACCAATTGATAGAGCCTGCTATGGCCATGGAAACTCAAGTTTCTGATGTTGTGTCTGAGATTGAGAGATCAGAGGTTGTAGAACACAATTTTACTGAAGTTGTGGATGAATCCCTTTTTCTAAGAAATTTAACCCTTTTCTATCTGAAACTGCAAGCTAAATTGCTATTACCTAAGTCTACCATTCAAGGCATTGTAGAAGAATTTCAAAATATACATGACATTGGGCAGTCTTATTTTCTTAGCAAACTGAGAGAAAAGCTTGTTTTACTTGAATTATCAGAGGAGAGGATTAATGATGTGATTGATCAGTTGTCTAGAGAGGATTTGCTGACAGCTTGTAATAGTGGTGTTCTCAGTACAGCAAAGAGGAGAAAAACTGCTTTCAAGCAAGATTTCCACTATGTTGAAACACTAACTCCTATTTTTCTAGGAGTTAGTGAAAGAAATGGGAAAGAGTGCTTTTCTCAGTATCTCCCAGTTAAGCAGACCATCAGCGCCCTGTTTCAGTCCCAATCTTTGAGGGATCAGTATGAATTCTGAAGATGGGACATAAAAAGAATAACTATGAAATCAAGTTAAAAGCATAATATGTTTCAAACATAATAAAATATATGTATCTTTTTTATTTTGGTGTGAATATATCTTTATTTCCTCAGAAATCACTGTAGAACAATTTAAGCCCAGTGTGTTCTATTTAAGCCCATCTAATGTATTTAAATAGGAAATTGTTGAAAGTATGATGTTTGTTAAATTTTTTTCTGTAATTCAGTGACTTTGCTATTCTTTGCTATTCTTATCTCCCTGACATCATTAACTAGACTACATAACCCATTACATACGGCAAAGTGCTTTTTGTTATGTAGCTTTTTGCAATTGAATATCTTTACAAAAGAAAGCTAGAAGTAGCCGATCAGTTTACCAATGTGTAGGCCTGTTTCATGTTTATTTAAGATATTGTTGATGCACTGTAATGTAACTTACTACCTTTAAAACAAATAAATTTTTTATTTTGTCAATATTTAATTACATTTTGTGAATATTAATTGAAATGTTAAATACTAAAACCAACGAAAATTAGTTTTAGGCCTACTTGGTCATGTTTTTAGTGGTTCATTGTTACAAGCCAAACATTAAATGCAAGTTCAAAAAACAAATTGTGTACCACATAAATAACATGTTACTGAATAAATGTTTTTACTACCTGAAAAAATATTTGTTTATATTTGTGTCAGTAATTGTGGTTGTTAGCTTATTTGGAACACACATGGGCTTAAATGGTACTTCGTTACCAATTAAGCCCTTGCCAGACTTTTGACTTTATTTATAGAATTTCTTTAATTTGTTTTTTAAAAAATGCATAACTAAATGAATATACTTTCAAATGAGAGATTAATCCTTCATTTTAACAAATGATCATGTTTATAAATACGTGAACTTAGATTTTGGTAGGCGTAATGGGTACACTTACCCTATGTTTGCAACGGGTGTTTTGATAACAAATGCATCGAATATCCTAAAAGCATAGTGGACTGCACCGGTTTTGTAAATCCGCCTACTGTTATGATAAACATAAGGAAACACATTTCGGAAGCCTGTCGTCGTGCGAGTCGATAAAATATTGTAAACGTTGCAACAGTTTACAATAGTTTGTAAACGGCAACGTTACACTGCAACGCTATGATTTTTCGAAAAAGAATCCGCACGAATGCGAGGAGCCCTGATGCGTACATTGTGGTATGGATCTACCGGCTTTAGGCGAGCATATGTGTTTCATCCAGCCTCAGATAGTGCCCCCGGTACTGACTCTAGAAGTATATCTACTATGATATTGAAACCTGTTATGAAAACGGAAAACACGTCACTAATTTTGTATGCGCCATCAGTTTTCATAACGAGAGATTTAAGGCTCGGGCCCCGACTGCATAGCTGCTCTGATCACATGATTCAGGAGGCCCCGATACAAAGGATACACCTTTGTAGCCCATTGCGCATCCAGATTTTACTCTTTTCTAATTTTGGAGTATTTCTGCAAAGCAGGGCTTCACATGGATATCATAGTGCAGGTATGCAAATTAATCTACATGCACAATCCATGTTTTCGCCAGCAGTATATTGACAGCTACTCGTTCATCCCGATGGCATTGTCTAAGATACCTGCTGCGCTAAGCTTACGCACAAATGAAAAAGGCTACTTCCCTCACCACTTCAATAGGGTTCTACACGTCAGGGTGTGATGGTATGGACTAGAATTTAACGGATGCTTCTAGCATGAGCATTCATGTCTTTTCCAACCCCATGATATCAATCCTTTGTCAAAAATCCCTTATGGAGTGCTCCGGACACAGTTTGATGAGGAGTTTGACATTTTGGAAAATCAATACGGTGCAAAAGTAGAAGTGATGTGGAAGTACGAATGTAACAAATTGAAACGCGAAGACCCGTCTGTGATAGAATTCATGAGAGCTTTTACGACCCCTGAGAGACTGAAACCTAGGGATGCTCTCTTTGGCAGACAAACTAACTCTACCACAAAACGGTCGAAGGCAAGAAAATAAGTTATTTAGACTTTACCAGTTTGTACCCCTACTGTCAGGCTAAAAAGCAATACCCTATCGGTCACTCCGAGATTATTTTTGAGAATTTTGGACTGATCGAAAAATATTACGGACTCATTAAGGCGGTTGTCTACCCCCTACGAGGGCTGCTCCATCCAGTCCTCCCTTACAGGTGCGGGGGAAAAGCTCATGTTCACGCTTTGCCGAACATGCACTCACACTGAAAATTAGACAACAAGGTGTACTCACACTGATGAAGAGTACTCTCGGGCTGCTGGGTCAGCATTGAACTTTTAAAAGTGATTGAAAAGGGTTACGTGGTGGGCAGGTTACATGAAAGCGTTTTTGAAAATAAAACAGCAAGCATCCAGCTACCCATCAGACAGTGTAACGAATGAGGATAAACAGGCTTACATTGATCGGTATTATGAGGATATTGAACTCGATCCGTTAAAGATCAAGCATAACCCCACGCAGAGGTCTATTAATAAGTTGCTCCTGAACTCTCTTTGGGGCCGTTTTTCCATGCGCGAGAACCTACCCATCACACAACTCGTAAATGACCCTGATGAATTTAATAGAATTTATTATCGAGTTCAGCTCTAGCGGCCTGAAATCTTATGGGTATCGGACCGCTAAAGGTAAAGCGGTCATGAAAGCCAAGGGGATCACTCTGAACGCTAAAAACTCACAAGCTAACCGATTAGACACACTGATTGGTCTGGTTGACAGTTTTGTGATATCACGTGACACCTCGCAATGCATCATGGCCTATAGCGACAACATTGTGAGCCTATAGCGACAACAAGTGCCTTGCGTTGTGTAACAGGGTAGTCCCCAAGAAATTTAGGGTAACCTACAATAAACAAAGGGTATTCATTGACTTTACCACACTTCCCTATGGCTACTAACTGTAAGGTGTCACAGGGTGCGTCTGAATTTGATTTCAGGCTTCAACATCTGTTTTTTTCAAACTCAGGAAAGTCTTATTTTGTAAAACTTCTATTAGAAAATGCATCAAATGTGATTTTTAAAAAAATTGATCGCATTGTTTGTCTGTATGATTGCTGGCAACCTCTGTACGATGAACTGCTTAAACTCTATGATATAAAGTTTGTTGAAGGAATACCCTTGAGTCTGAATGATGATTATTTACTGCCTGTCGATAAAACATGTCTTCTCATAATCAACGACATGATGCAAGAAGCGTGTGTAAACAGAGAGATTCAAAAGGTTTTTACCCAGTATGTGCATCATCGAAATCTCAGTGCTGTTTATATTGTACAGAATTTGTTTGTACAAGGGAAATCCAGCAGAACCATTAGCTTGAATACCAATTATTTGATACTGTTTAAAAACCCTGGTGACGCCAATCAGATAGCGATGCTAGGACGCCAAATGTAGCCCGGAAATACCAAATACTTTATGGAGTGTTCCACAATGCGACCAGTATCCCTTTTGGGTATTGAAGAATGAAGAATACCGTCTCAGAACAGATTTGCTTTCAGTGCACCAAGTGGTTTATCTGCCTAGAAGAAAAAGAAAAGTGTGATCGAAAGACATGTCCGCCAGACTCTGCAAACATCTGCCGCTTCTAAAACTGATACATAAAGCCACGCCTATACAACGATGTCTTATTTTACACTCCGTGTCCGACTAACTCATTTTATCGCTTTGCGAAGTGGCTTTCAACATACTGTATGGGACTATTCCGATAACACCCAAAGAATATATAAAACTGAAAAAGAGAAAAGCTGAAATTAAATAAAAAAAAAAACCGAATATCCGCGAAAAAACACGTCTTGAATCAAAAAGGAGGATTTCTTTTACCCCTCTTAAGCGTCGCCGTTCCTTTTATTTCCAGCTTAATAGCTTCTAAACAGTTGTGAAATACGGAGTATGCAGAGAAAATGTATTTAGTGCCGCAGCATCAGCTGGACAAGCTGAAATCCGATACGTTTTGAGAGAGTATTCAGCGCGTTGTAGAGAATGATTTGGATGCGGCTGTAAGACACATTTTACTAAGGAATGACATGGATCAATACGAAAAGCCAAACTTTCCTTGAATGTCCTGACAAGATTTTTATCCGTCGTTAAACAAGGAGACAGAGAAAGTAACGCTTTAACACTATCCTTACCAGCACCTACCAGCTTTCATAAAGATGAAGCTAACATCGAGCACGACACAGACAAAACAGACAATGTAATAGATGAAGTGTTGAAAAACATTCCTGCGAGAAGTGTTAAAATTGGAAGATACATACTGGAAAAAATGTCAAAAGCTAAAGGTCTGTCTTCGTGGAATTAAATCGGGGGAGTTTGTGTTTAAGGAGACCGTCGTCCCCGGGTCACACATGTTCGATTTGATAAAGTATTACTAATCCGCAAAAGATTTGCGAGGACAGAATACATACATAGACATACATAAACATACATAGCATAGAATCCAGCTTTGATATCAGCTTGATAAGGCGTATATGTCGTTACGTCTATCTCAAAATGGGCTTTTTCATGATAGTCAATGCCCTACGTTGATACGCAGTGTGTAACGTAAATAATGCGTCTTGCTCATTAAAACAGTTCCAGCTTTCAATCAGTATTCAATCTCGCTCAGACCAAGCTGCCATTGGCCTTTCAAGTTGATAGGAGCCACTAGTTTTGTGCGATAGCTAGATATACGATTGTCGGGGTATACGGATAAAGATGCGTTGCATGGGAGTGTAACGTAGAACCCCCTGTCATCCATGGTTTAACTTGAGTGTTGTGTCTGTTTTAATGGATGGTGTAAGTCAATCAGCGCTTTTTTGTCTACATAACTATTAAATTTAGACGGCCACCCCAGCCATTTCACTAAGACTACCGTCTTCCGACCCTGTTTTTTCTGAGCCAAAATCTTCTCTACCTTAAACGTCTTGTCTTTGCTTACGATAATTTTTTAAAGCTCTTCTTCATAAAAAGTCCCATCGATGATTTCGCCGTCATAATCAGACAGTCTGTAGACCGGCGGTTGTTGCGGTATACATGTTGCTATAGTAAAATATTCATCTGTGTAGTTCTGCTCATAACCTTTGGTGAACGGGCTTCTTACTTTAGAAATCCTGACAACGTCTCCGACTTCAAATTTATAAGTTCGCTTTTCTTTATTATCGGTACCGCCGTACAGGTTTTAAAACACCAAACCCTCGTTTTTCTTGCTGACGTCCACAGGTCGCATTTTAATACTCATGTGATACCCCGTGTTGTATCCTAGTGTGATATCTTGTAAAACATTGACGTATCGTTGTGAATTAGTAGCGGTTAAAAACCTCCACATACGACTTTTAAGTGTTCTGTTAAAATGTTTAACGACACTGGCTTTCAAATCCGCGGCCGTGGCAAAATGGTAAATGTTATGTTTTTTCATCAAGCCTTGAAAATGTTTGTTAAAAAATTCCTTCCCCCATCCATCTGCAACGCTTTAGTCACCTCAATATCGCTCTTATTCTTTAGCAACCACGTCCACGCGTACTTGCTAAATACATCTATGCACGTCAATAAATATTTATTATCATCATTTTCCTCAGCATAAGCCGTCATGTCGATGAGATCCGCTTGAAATTGAGTATCCACACAGTACACTATGACTCTATTTTTTTTGTATTTTTTAGGAGCCATTTAATGCAATGTGTAAGCATCCTCACCGGCCAACCATTCTGAAACCTCTTTTTTGCTTAGTCTGACACCAGTGTCATTTAGGACGGCGTCTTTTAAGTGTTTTTTACCTCCTAACAAACCGGGGTTGGAAGGCGTGTAATACGTTTTCTTCATGATCTCCGTCATGTCTGCACTACGAATCTCAACCAAAGAATGAATGCGGTAAGGAGGATGAACCACACTTTTATTATAAAAAACACACAAAAACATAATTATGATTTTAAAAAGTATTGATTACATGTTTGTAGAAAACATAGTGATAAAAATAATATACTGTGAAAATTGAATACATAATTTGTACAAAACAAAAATAGACTAAGGGGAAAATGTATGGAGGTTACACACTATAATGAAAACACTACGATAAAAATAATAAATGAAAAAGTTACACAATGTAAAATAGAAAAATTGAATAGGTTATAAAACAAGGAATAAAACATGGAATATGCTAATGAATATACGATATGAATAGTACGTAGCGGCACGATGCTTTAGAGATTGTCCAGCCAAACTAGTAAATTTATGCATACTGTCATATCATGCTGCAGTAGTAGGTAGTCTACTCAGGTGGTCTATTGCACAGCTGGGGCAGTCTTCCCTGAGCTTGATGTCGATGAGAGGTCCAGCAGTCTGGGTTCTTTTTAGAATGCCCACCGACCACTCGATACCGGACATTGGGGGTTATAGGAGCCCACTCCACGACATTTTATCAGTGTGTAGATTGACACAACTCGAGTCTCTTTATTAAATATGTATCCTGTTGCTCTGCTGTCGGACAAAGAAATTTTGTTCCTAACGATGTTATTATTGTCGTGAAGAAATTATGTCAGAGTGATACGACCTTGAAGATTTTTCTTTGGAGCCAGAGCCAAGTGATTAAACATGCCTTTGTACCATTCCATCATGTTTTCATGGTATTCCCTCAACAGCGTTTTACCAATTTTGTAAGCAACCTCCATTTTTTACACAGACCCTGTTAATACTTATGAGCGTGCATTGTCTATTTGCAATGTTACACGGGCTTGTAACAACTACCTGGGAACCAATCACAGAGTCTCCTGCGGTAGCAGCCAATGATGACTGGCCAGCGGTATTATGAACTGGATAGATGACAAACAGATGTTAATTAGACACGCATGCATAGATACAAAGGCCATAGGCTTAGACACATGTACTATGTACTATTATTCCCCATGTTTTACTTATTATTCCTGAAACCGGATAGCATTCCTGATGTCAGACACAACCCCCCAAACTATACCACCACAGTCATCCCCAGGACATACCCCCAGGGAAAGATAACAGATTGTAAAAGATTGTAAAAGCTGCAAACAACAGCTGGCCAAACCATTGAGATTCTGCATGAATGTAAATCCAACTATACATATTTACCCAAACAACAACATAATCGCTGATACGTAATCCCAAAAACAACATCCCAACAAGCCATTGAGCACTGGGATGATCATAAAAATCAACGATACACATCTCCGGGGTCAAAGGGGAATGCTCATCATCCGAAGGGGTGGGGGCGAATGGGGACAAAGGTTATGAGGAAGGCAAAGGTCAAAGCCATAAATATTGTTTTGACATAAGGTGCCTCCTAATACTACTTGCTCTGTTTCATTGAAGTGGACTGTGCTGAACTTCCAAGTACACCCTGCACAATTGTGAGTGGTATGTTTTAATATTTTATTTTTTTAAATGCATAATTATTTTTATTTTAAAGTTTTTAATTACTTTAATTTATTATTTAAATGAAAACTATATTTAATATTTGTTGGAATTCATGTTTATAGGGCTCAGTTTGTCACCTCATATATTTCTTATGCATGTTACACCAGGAAGTTCTCCTTTGACCATAGAATACTTTATCTGTGGACCAAGTCACAGTTAACAGCCACATCACCATCTTCAGTGATGCTGTAAGGTTGATGTTTGCCTCATACTACTGCTTGATCATTTTACATCCATTAGACCAAGTGTTACGTCCCCTGTGAACTGTCCTTTTGGTTTAGTTCTGTTTTTCCCCCCCCCATAATCTGTATGTTTGGTTTCTCCCTATGTTTATGCCCATATTTGGTTCTTCCTGTTCTTGTTTAGTTTAATTCCCTTCACCTGTCTGTTTTTGATTGTATTCCTATTTAAGTTGGTTTCTTTCTAGCATTCTTTGTCTGGTATTATCGTTATGTTGTATGAGTGTTCTATGTTCCTGGTTTGTGCTTTCCTGGCTCTTTGTATCGTTTTTGGATCAATGTATTAAACAAGTTTGGAAAAGATTCGACATTGTTTCTCTCCCTCGCTCCAGAAGCCCACACATTCCGTAACACCAAGGAGCAACAATGGAACTCATGTAGAGATAAACAAAAAAGGAGCAGCTAATGTCAGTCAACATCCTATCACATACCCACTCACTCTCTTTCACAAATGTATACACCATCACAAATGCATCTTCGCATACACTCATCCTCACATACATTCACTTCCATAAACACATATACTTACATTTATTCTCACAAACACAAGCTCATAAACACTTATTCTCACTCACACATCCTTACATACACTCAATTTCATATAATCACTCTCACAAACACATCTCATATACACCCCCTTCTCACAATCACTAACTGTCATACTCATCCTCACATACACTCACTCACAAACACATGCTTGCATACATTCAGTCGTACGAACACATTCTCACATACACACAATTCCATACACACATCTAACCTACACCTCTCACAAACACATCTTTACATCTGGGCTGTAGTCAAGTCCACCTGTCGAGTCCAAGACTAGGACTAGTCGAGACTGAGTCCAAAAAGAGTTCAAGTCAAAGTCAAAACTGAGTCCAAATGAGACAGTCAAGACAGAGACAGAAAAAAAAGAATCCTCTTCAAGACCACATACTTAACTATTGATAATTTATGTAATACGCGAGACAGCATATCTTCTAAGATAATCATTTTGCATCATTATTTGTAATGATCAAAAAACATGTGCAGAGTAACAACACTGTAGAATAAAATTAGGTAATTTTATTTACTTTAGGTATAGCAATTTCACTATGCCCATGTATAGTGGCAATGAAAATGTAAGATGAAAATGTAAGAAATAACAAGCAACACAAGTGTTACTAAAACATGTTCCCATTCTTGAACTTATTACTTTTCTTAAAGAATTCCTAGTACAGTAAAGTAACCAAAATAATAAACCAAAGAAGCAAACTAGCTCTGAGCAAATCAAACTGACTCCTTATACTGTACATGCTTCTCAGTGTCCTTTTCTGTGTCATAGAAGTCCATTGTTGCACTTGAGAAATATGAGATGAGAGCATTTTTGATCCTAGACTTGCTTGATGGGGCCTCATAAGAAGTCCTCCAGCACTAAAAACTCTTTGCTGGTGCTGAAGATGCAGAGACAGACAGCACTTTAAGAGCAAGAGCATGCAAATGTGGATATTTGTCCTTGTTGTGAAACCAGAACATAAGGGGGTCCTCCTCTATCGGAGAGCTCTGGATGTCTTCAAAGTACTTCATTACATGAGTGACAATGCTTGCCTCAGTGGGAGTGCTATGTTGCTTTTTGTGAGTTTTATACTTTGCCAGGAGTAGTGGAATCTTGGGATTTGGAGGAGAATCCTGAGGTGGTTCTGCTGTAGACCACTCTCCAGAATGGATGTTTTCCAGGTCAGCCTTTTCTGCCTCAGCTATCAAGCTGTCTGGAATACATACAGAAATACATACCTTCTTAAACAACTTAAAAAAATATAATCTAATGTGAATACAAGTCTTAGTATCAATATCAGTAGTAGCAGCAGAAGTGGTAGTAATAGTAGTAGTAGCAGTTAAAGTAAACGCAGCAGTAATCCTCACAGAAGGACACACAAACTTGTCAGCGACTTCCATACTTCCTCCCTAGTCTCTTTATAGTGACAGTGCTGCCACTGGTCCTCACATCCATGTCGACCCAGCTCATTCCAAACTGAAGGTCCAGCATTGCAGCTTGTGCATAGATTTCATGACTAAATGGTGCATCAAAGCTATGGTCCTCAGCCATAAGAAATGCAGTGAAGATGCCTGAAAATCTTTGCTGGAGTGACTCCCGGAGCGCTCTGATCAATGGCCTGCAAAGGCTCTTCTGTGAATCCATCTGAATTAGATGAGTGTTCAGGTCAAGCACTGTTGGAACAACCATGCTGATGATCTTTTCTCCCCCTGTTAATTCTGTTGTTTCAGCAAAAGGTCCAAGAATCAAACAGAGTTCTCTCAACTGGGCCCACTCTCTTGTTGTGATGACAACATTCTTAAAGTCAAGAGAGCATATCTCTATCAAGGCAGTGTGATCCAGTTCTGTGACAGCCTGTATTTGTATGAAGGTGGAATTCCATCGAGTTCCACTGGACACTGGAATACTTTTGCCATTGCCAAAGACTGCCTCAAAATTGTCTTTGAAAATTGTGCTGCTATTTTTAGATTAGATTAAACTTTATTGTCATTACACATGTACAAGTACAGGGCAAAGAAATGCAGTTTAGGTCCAACCAGAAGTGCAATAAGCAGTAAAGTGCAGGATATAGGTTGTGTTGTATGTTATGTTAAGGTTATTTACAGATAGGGATGTACTATGAGCATAATGTACAGATGGCATTATTAACAGAGGCTTACAAATTGTGCAGTAAATATAAACAGAAATTTACAAGAGGATATGTACAAAGTAGTGCAACGTAGTGCGGTGAATAATTAGTAGTGCAAACAGTGCAGTAAATGGTCTTATTACAATAATCAGTACATAGTACTGGGGTGCAAATTGTGCTGTAAATGTGAGAAAGCCCTAACCACACCCCCGTGTGGCACAGAGGCACAAATGCTCAGCTCAGTTAGGCACGTGCGGGCAGCAGCAGGTTATAATTCAGGCCGGCTCAACTTTGTATATGTTTTTCTAGTGCATAAATGATTATGGGTGAGTTTCATATATATTTTCCCTTTGTAATTAATATTATTGTTCCTAATGTCGATATTTGCTGGTAAAATTAATGCATTTTAAACTGCGCCTAAACAGGGACTGAAAGTGAAACCAAAACAATTCATGTCGGTCTACTTATTTTGGAAAATAAGTATATTTCTGTTAGAATATAAAATATTATGTTCACTTACTAGTTACATATTACCCAGTTTGTTCAATATTGTTTGAAAATGTTGAATTGATAACGTTGCACGTTTCCAGCTCCTAGAGTTGAGCATGCGCAACGATCGTGCAATTTGCTGGTCATTGTTTACTTCATTATTTGTTCTTAATAATCAGCATGCGGTTAAATCATGTATGTTAATTTACATTACGAAATAACTGCATGTTTGTGTCATTTACTGACATATTTACAACTGTTTTCCTTGTTCTTTTCTGTTTATTATAGACCACACCTGTGTGAATGAACATAGACAAACCTTCTTTGATTAAACATGTTAAACTGGGATTCCCTCTCATGTTTCTTTTACCAGAAACACACACCCCCATCTTTGATGCACTACACCTGAACCCACTGAGCGTCCCATACGCTCGTATATGGTCCTTCAAGCCGGATGTGTATTAAGATGGATCCTGAAACTCCCAGTGCAGCTGAGCCTGTTGTCCTCCTGCTGATTCATCTTCGCAGAGACCATCAAGACATGCGACTAGATCCATCTCTACTGGCACGGCTTCCAGTACTTCATCCAGATCCCATCGCAGTGCATAGCGCAGATCTCCCAGACATGGACTCTCCAATCTCCAAGCTGCCATGTTGGAGGAAAGACTAAAGACTCTGGACTTGGAAGAACTTCAACAGCAGATCGAAGTGGACGCCATTGTAAATAAAGAGTGTTAGAGACTTGATGCTCAGGCTAGAGAAGCGCAGTATAGACAGGAACAAGCCACTATGGCTAGAGAGTTGCTCGGCTGCGTCTTAAAAAGGTTCAAAACTAGCTTGAGGTTGCTAAATATGTTTGTGTACTTCTTAGCCAGGAATCTCAAGAGGTTAATGTTCCTGCTTCATAGTCCAGCTTAGCTGTTGATCCTCTGTCTGAGGTAAGCACTCAAAAACACTGCTGAGTTGCTGAGACTGATGATCCTAACTCATCTGCCCAAGTAATGCCTAGTCATTAGTCAACATTGTCAACCCCTTGCCATGTTGACTTTGTACCTGTGTCATCAGTAATGCCTTCCCCTGTACTACCTGCTGTACACAGTACAGCTTCAGTATCTGAATGCCCATTCAGTTCTGTCACCTCAGCTGTTGAGGTAACCCAGCCCAACATAGTTACAAGGTCAGCAGCTTCGCTAGATGCACAGCCCACCTTAATGTCTAGGCCAGATTGTGCTGCTCCTTTACGGCTACCCGGCTGCGGTGACCAGGCCACCCCATTACTCAGATACCTCTGTCATCTATAGTCAGACACCCTCTGTCAGTGTCCTTCCCACAGCTCCACCTACAGTTCCTGAAACATTAGGGGCTCCCTTGCATGCTCAGTCCTCCCAAGCCACGAATCCCAGCCCTCAATGGACAGCTGTACCATATCCTGTTCCCCCACGACACCTCTCATAGTCAGGCAGTATTGTACCCCTCCCTAGCCCAACCACTTGGTTTAGGAATGTTAGCTGCCTCAGCTTATCGTGTCCCCAAGCCGACCATCCCATACTTCGACACTGGCCGGGAAAGTGACTTTGCACTACTGAAGATGGCCTTAGACAATGTAATGAATAACTAGCCTCATCTGAGTGAACATTACAAATATCAGGTCCTTTTAAGTAACTTAAAACTCCCCAGCGCCCTCCAGTTGGCCAAAGCATACATGTATGACCCCAGGCCATACACAACCGCACTACAAGCGCTACAGGATAAATATGGCCAACCACGTCAACTGGTCCAGTCCGAATTAGGTGTCATACTGAATGCACCAGCAGTGAAGTTTGGTGATGCAGAAGCATGCAAGACTCCTTTTCCCTATCTATACAGACGCTAGTAGGGATGCTCAGAACTTTAGAGGGCCCAAACGGATATGAGCTGCGTTGTGGCTCACACGTTGATTGATTGTTAAGCAAGATGCCACCAGCATATCGGGATGGGTTTGTCAAGTACTGTTTCAGTCGAGGTATTCTGCAAACTGGCACAGACCGCACTTATACATTACCTGATTTGTCTGCATGGCTGCAGACTGGACCAGTTGACACAGGCGAAGCGCATCTCCAATCAAGCAGCTACACTGTATCAAGCTGATACATCCAGACCCACCAAGAGAGATCAGCAAAGGTCAGTCCCTTCTCACACAAAGGAGAGAACCACATCTATGTTTTATTCAACTGATGACAGTTCAACCTCGCAGGGACAGAGAATATCTAAGACTCTCTCTAAGATTCATTTTAATGTGTGTCCCAAGTTTAAGATACTGACCACAGAGCAAATAGTACAGTGGATATCCAAAGAGAAGCACTGTTGGAAATGTGGGCGAACTCATGCTCCAGACAATTGTACTCTGAAAAGAACCTGTACAAACTGCAAAGAGTTACATCTGACCATCTTGAATGATGCAGCCTTACAGATCCAAAAGAGTGTGCTGTTGGTCAATGTTCCTGCCCCTCAGGTCTATTTTAGACTGGCCCAACCGATCTCAGAAGGTAATGCCGAAGATAGTAAAGGTCCTACTGCACCACCGAGAGAAAGTCTTAGAAACATATGCAGTGCTGGATGATGGTTCAGAGCGTAGCATTGTTCTGTCACAGGCTGTAGATCAGTTGAATCTCCCCACCGTACCTGAAACACTCACTCTACGCACGGTCCATCAGGGTGTAGTTAATCTGCACGGAGCCACTGTTTCCCTTCACGTGTCACCCTTGCACAGACCATACAGGAAATACCTGATTCAGCATGCTTTCACTGCAGATAACCTGAGACTTTCTGAACATTCTTACCCGGTGTCTGCTCTTCAGCGCAAGTATAAGCATATTAGGTCCTTGCCATTAACCTTGATTGACAGAGCCAAGCCTCTACTACTCATCGGGTCTGACATGCCGCACCTGCTCACTCCTGTTCAGCCAGTGTGCATGGGAACTGCAAATAGACCGATTGCCATCTGTACCAGACTTGGTTGGACCCTCCAAGATCCCATTGGGTTCAGTCAAACCACAGTTTCCACCCCACAGTGTTTCCACATAACCACAACTACACAGAATACTGAGCTATTCAAAAACGTGGAACGCCTCTGGCAAATGGATATTCTGCTCTACGTAAATGAGAAGACAGCCACTCATTCCAAACAAGACCAGTATGCCCTCAATCTTCTCCAGACACATACCACAAGGGTAGAAGTCAGTGGAGTTACGCGATACGCCACTCCCCTGCTCAGACAGCTCAATGCTGAACTTTTTAAAGCCCCCAAGGAAGCAATAATGGCAAACCTTCAAAGTACTGAGCGTAAACTTGCTAAAGACCCTGGGCGAGCTGATTCTTACTGTTCTGAAATGAGGAAACTGCAAGAAGCTGGCTATGTGGCAGAGATATCAACACAAGAAGCTGAGCAATCCTTGGAGTCGTGGTACATCCCTCACCATATGGTAACTCACAACAACAAGGATAGAATTGTTTCAACTGTTCTTATTCATACCAAGGCCAAGCTTTAAATGACATCCTCCTGCCTGGGCCCATTCTTGGTCCATCTCTACTTTGTGTCTTGCTGAGGTTCCGGGAATATCCTGTAGCCATCAGCGGAGATGTGAAAGGCATGTTCCACCAGGTTCGCCTCTTGCCAAGTAATAAGCCTGTAGTGCGCTTTCTATGGAGAGGCATGCAGAGGACAGAACAACCTAAGATCTACGAATGGCAGGTCTTACCATTTGGCACAACGTGCAGCCCGAGCTGTGCCATATACGCCCCCCAGGAAATTGCTCAGAACCACCCGCAAGTGGACCCAGCTCTGGTGAGAATAGTTAAAAGTTCCTTCTTTGTAGACAATTGTCTCCATAGCCTCCAAACTGTTGCCGAAGCTAGAGCATTGGTAGATGACCTACGGCAAATTTTGCTCACTGGAGGGTTTGAGCTCCGTCAATGGGCCAGCAACAGACCCGAAGTTGTCCAGCATCTTTCCTCAGAAGCAAGGTCACAGAATAGTGAACTTTGGCTATCACAGAAGAGTACTGACCTCCTGGAAGTTACACTTGGTCTACTGTGGAACTGCCCCAGAGACTCGTTCAGCTACAAACCCAGCCAATCCGGATACCTTGAACCTACTCTGCGTAATGTCTACAGGGTTTTGGCGGCTCAATATGACCCCTTGGGTTATCTAATTCCATTTACTACTCGAGCCAAAATTCTGGATCAGGATTTGTGAAAGAACAATCTCAGGTGGGATGACCCAATCAGGTCTGACAGCCTGTTAACCAGGTGGCAAGACTGGCAACAAGAGCTCAAAAGTTTGAATCAGATTGCAATCCCATGGTGTTACACTCCACTGGAGGGGCATGGGGAACTCCTTAATCGGGATTTACACATATTCTGTGATGCTTCTGAGAGGGCTTATGGCTCAGTGGCCTACATGCATACAGAAGACAATGAAGGACATGTACATGTCTCATTTGTGTTAGCCCGTTCACGAGTGGCACCTTGGAAGCAAATGACGATCCCTCGGCTGGAACTGAGTGCGGCACTAACCGGAGCGCAGGTGGCTAATATCCTTCAAGCAGAACTAACTGTGGATATCAATCATGTCATTCTCTGGTCAGACTCAGCTACCGTCCTCCAATGGCTTAAATCTGATTCATGCAGATACAAAGTCTTTGTTGGCACCCGGGTGGCTGAAATTCAGTCACTCACCGATGTTGATTCCTGGAGGTATGTTGATTCAGCTAACAACCCTGCTGATGTCATAACATGAGGCCAATCGTTAAAGGATATAACCCCACCTTGCCGCTGGATTAACGGACCAAATTTCCTGCATCAGCCAGAGTCATGTTGGCCTGCTTTGCCCACAGATGAACCTGAACCAGAGGCGGAGTTGAAAAAGTCAACAATTTGCCTGCATGTATGCATTAATTCAGACACTCCCCTTCCTGCTGTAAACCAACTTAGTACCTAGACTGAACTACTGAAGGCTATAGTGACATCCCTTTACGGGATGAGTTACTGAGTTACATCTCAGCGGAGAAGCTCCTTCTACAACAGGCCCAGAAAGATTCATTTCCTGAAGAGTTTAAGGCTCTCGCATCTGAGCGACCATTACCATCCAACAGCAGATTAGCATCTCTATCACCTGAGTATGATAAAGCTAGTAGACTTATCAGGGTTGAAGGGAGACTAAGACATGCTAATCATCTGGATTTGGATACAATACATCCCATTGTTCTGATCCACAACACAACTTAACTAAGCTTCTGATCAAGGACTATGATGCCAGAAAGAGTCTTTGAAAGAGTCTAAACATTCAAGTTATGTAGCTCAATGTAATGAAATAAGCATTGACTCTACTAAGCATAGATTCTGTGGGACATGTGATCTTGAGTATCGCGTTCGCATAAAAAGGGTTCGAACCTCAAGCACTTTTGCACACCCAGTTCCACACTTTTGCACACCCACTTCCATAAGCACTCTTTCACTCAGTTTCAGTAGATATATTTGACGTATTTATTTTGAGTATTCACCATCATCATAACACTTAATTAATAATATTTCCATGCAAACACACATTTTTATGTTCATTAAGACAGAGTGGCAAAAATAGTTTATTTCATATATAGGCATTCCAGGATACTCTGGCTCAGGATTAATTGATTTGTCTGTCATGAAGCCTCTTTTTGCCATCACTACTCTTTGGTAGACTAATATGAACCAGTTCTCTCTGCCCCCTGCAAGTTCTGAGGCCTGGAGCTGAGCTGTTTCCATGAGTGAATGAATTGAGTGAATGTTTCAGTGTGTTTTAAGATTTGATGCGACACTCATACACACATTCTCGCATACAGTCACTCTCATACACACACACTGTAAAAATTTTTAACTTGTTTCAACTAATTATTTTTTAGCAACTAGTTCCACAGATTTTTTTCATTGACTCAATTTCACTCTTCAAAGTGCTACTTCA
>JAZGTK010003121.1:0-28504 GCA_036877625.1 Ambastaia sidthimunki | reverse complement strand
TTTCCTCAGAGACTTGTAGTGGTACATCACTGCCATTAGGCGTCCACATACACAGTGTGTGACTTTGAAAACACGAAGATTGAAACAATCTCAAATACAAGCTGTCCGCAAAAAGAAATGAATTGATCATCTGCCTGAAAACAGCCCCTCCCCCACTCTCCTCCTCTTCTTTCTCCTTACAGACAGTAGGGAAAGTCTGTTTCCATGACAACAGGGAGAATTAAGGGCATACAAGTGCAATCCCAAAATGACAAGTTGGATTGGTGCCTGAGTACTTTAACTTTCAGGTCTCAAATACCCGTATCAGTATTTCCACATAACTGAAATAAAACATTTTCAATCATTGGAATTTGATATGTCTTTGTAAGTTGGCTTAACACAGCCACGTTAAAGCTCATCTGGAGACTCTGTGTCACCTTAAATTCTGTAACCATCTTCTTACCTTCATGTCGTTCCAAGCCCATTGGCTATTTTGTTTTTGGAGATACATAAATTCTGCGGAATGGTTTCTCATTTGATAGTGACCAGGGGCTGTCAGATGTTCAAAAAACACAAATGAAACTCCATAGAACTTCACTGAAAGTTGTTCTGTGTACATGAGCTGTATGGACATTTATAATAATTTTTTCATAGCTCCATTTAAAGAACTTAACAGACACACTCACTATGAAATGTGATTGAAACACAAAAGTGGCACATAGAGATTCTTCACAACAAATTACTCTTTTGAATTGCACAGAAAACAAAATAACAGATAACAGGATGGTGAGTTAGAGATAAACTTTTTTTGAACAATTTCTTTGCATTTCTTTAAACTATTTCTTAGTCATTGTCTTTGCAGAGTATATATTTTTAATTTCATTAGTGCTTTTCATATAGCAAATCATAATTAATTTCATATAGTTTCATCTCTATATCTATTCTTTAAATAATTTTATAATCATTTGTGTAATTGTATTACCTGTGTATTCTATGCAGCTTTGAACAATCTATAAAAATATAACTACAACTACTGTATATGCTGTGGTACAATTTCTCATACGAAGGCTTGGGAAATAAGCTAAGCAGACACACAGAAGTTGAAAGCTTTAAATATCATACTTTTATTTTTAAACAATCCTAATTTCATTCTGCTTTATAATATCAATGCATATTTTATACATCTCATTATTCATAATGCATATATGATAGTGTTTCAATAAGGTGAAATCATCTGCAAACATGAAAAATAAAGAGTTCTGTTTGTACACAGGGAAAGGAAACACTCACATTAACAGTGTTTTCTTTTCTGGAAACCCATTTGATCTGGACATTTTTGTCACGTGACTGTTTTGACACACTTTTTAACATACTATCCACTTGAGCGGTTTTCAGTTTAGCATAGACAAACACTTTCTCATGACTCATGCGTTTGAAGTCTCATAGTTTAGATGTACCTCATTGCTGCAGACTTGGGCACAGCTCTCATGCTATCTTTAGTGGAAGACTTATAAATGACAACTTTAACGCCACTGCACCTACGGGTCAGCTACCCACAATCCACCTGCCCTGTCCAGGCCGACTGCCTGGATATCTGTGTGGGGCACCATAACTGGCCTTCTTTGTGCTTTAAACTGGACAGGGCCAATGTGTGGGTCAAACGTCTGACTAGGGCTTCCTGAGTTTAAATTTCTGGTCTGTCAGATTTTGAGCTGAATTATAAGCAGGTAGGGGGATTGGCTGTTCTTGTTGGGTTTTTTGTTCATATTTGCCTTGGATACAGAGAATTTGTGAATAATTCACAGGAAATGTCCTACTTTCTACCCAAAGCTGTCCAATGTACAGTGTCGCACTCCAGCTGAAACCAAGTAGCAGTCTAGAGGCCGCACACACAAACATACAGTCATATGGTGCACTTGTGCTGGACGCATGTGCATCATGGCAGGCAAGAGTTTTGAAGAAAGTATTGCATGGACAGTAACACCAAAATTAATAAGTAGCTCAAGGCTTTAAAACACTTCAAAATGTCATTTCAAAAGCAAAGACTGAGCACGTATTTCTACATTCACCCACCTGGAGTCCCAAAGTGCATTTACCCTTCAAAGAATACAAAACCAAAATACTTCATATCTTCATAAAATTCAAAAACAAATAATAGTAACAACACTGAGCAAGGAGAGAAAGTTTCCTTTTTTTGATGACAGCAAAGGAGTAAAGCATGAAAAAGTGCTAAAGCATTCACATGAAAACCAACACATGAGAATGTTTAAAGCTCATTTCTCACAGCATAAATCTCAAACAAAGAATATTACTATTGTTGTGAATCAAGTGACTGCCCACTGAACTTTTTTTGCATAAAATGTGAGTTCAAGTCCTGATTGGAGCTTTTTGTGTCTTTTTTCCTCTCTGTGTTCTTCTAAAAGTTTTCACAGGCAAGAGTTCAGATCATTATCTTGTTGTTGCGTGTAGTTCTATTCCAGTGGTTGGAGGTGCAAAGAGCAGGGGGGAGGGGCTACTGGGCTGTAGTAGCCTCAGTGTCGGCCCTGCTATGTGGAGTCCTGGTTGACCACTTTGCCTCCATTCATTGTTGGAGTTCCTGAGCTTTTCCTGGAGCGTTGCTTCTCTTCGATCTCATGCAGTGAAGGCTCTCTGTACATGCAAACTGCAACATGCAGACACAGAAATTAATGTAATAACAGAGTCAAGAAATTAATGCTCCTTACTTTTAATTACATTTGTTAAGAGTAAAGGATTAATCATGTGCATCTTAAATCAAATCAAAAAGTCAGCATGAAATATAATATTCCTGGTGTTTTTATGTGTTATACATCATTGTATGTTACTCCAAGGAAATAAAATTGTCTTTGTAATCTATCAAAATTGAATCATTTTGCTTCTGAAATAAGGCAGATCCAATCTGCCACTTAATTCCTCAACGAAAAAAAAATCTTGTTTCTCATGGAATATTTAAATTTAGATATTTGGCAGATTCTTTTATCCAAAGGTACTAAACAGTTTACATTTTACCAGTATGCATGTTCAATGGGAATTAAACAACAGTTGCGCTGCTAACACACTGATCTACTAGTGAAGCTAAAATCACTTTCATTTCTATATGTCAGATTATACAGCAGTAAAATGGGCTGCAAATGCATTTTCATGTTGATTTTAAAGGAGGAATCATATATATATGCTAGCAAACAATCATTAAGATACATTTGGCCAAGCAGCATGCCCTAATTTACAAAATATTTTCTTACATAATGAATTGTAATACATAATTCAAAAGGTTTTTATTGTCTTTTAATATATTTTGGAAAAACACACTACCTTCGATTGGTCTTGGTAAAAAGTGTGAGGAGGGCTTGGTTTTCTTCACTCGATTCCCCTTCATGACTTGACCCTCCTTGGTGAGGCCTAGGAACCAGGCTCGACCCGACTCCTGCTGCCGGTACATGGTGGATGAGTAGATAACGTAGTAGTTCTCAAACACGGACTCCTTGAATTTACACTCAGGTGTGAACATCTCCTAAGGATAAACAAACAATAACAACATGTGACTTAACTTACTCCTTATTAGGGTGGATAGAGAAGAAAGGGAGGTCAAACAATTCTATCAGGGGAGTCCCCAGGGAGGCTGCCAGGAGTTGTAGTGACTTGAAGGACTCTGAGTGTGTGTGTGTGTTTGCGTGTGTGTGTGTGAGTGGAGAGCAGTGGCTGATCTGTGGGGGTCAGGGACAGGCAGCAGGAGTTAGCAGCTCTTATCTGGGTCATGTGACATGTTGTCACGCAGCAGACGCGACCTGCTAGGGATGCTGCAGAGCTAAGCATTGCTTGGAGGACTCTAGCCAAACCTGATGAACTTAAGACCTCCACCTGAGCACAATGCAGTGATTCTCCCTGCACCTGTCCACTGTACTTCTCAGTGCAGTGTGACCTTTGTGTAAACGAGACGCTGACATTAACAAAGTAGGTTAAAAGTTGGAATCCATGTTAATAACAGATTTAACATCAAGACATCAATTAAATCATGAGGTAGTCGGTACTTGATCTCAAGTGATATTAGAAGGAAGGGCATTATGAATCTAGATTTGATGTTTGTTGTAGTGTAACGTGAGTCAACAATATTTTTGCTTAGTTTTCCCAGCAGACTGTCTGTTTTTAATGTGTGGATTTGATTAAGGCTGCAATCCGTAACCTTTGCCTCTCTCTGATACTCAGGCTTAGAACAGCCTTTCAAAAACAACAAGGATGGATAAATAAGAGCGGAAACAAACACAGAAAGCAATCAGTGGTGTTTGTTCAGAAAAGAATTGCTAATGAATAGCATTTATTCTGCTGCCAAACTCTATCAGAGAGAGAACGTGACATTTGGAGAGTAGAACAAATTAGAATCCTTTCATCTAAATTCCAACACAATCTTTGATCTCAAAAGGAATGAAAGCAGTTGTTGGGGAAACAAACATTACAGGCCTTTCTCTTCTACACATTAGCAAGTTCTGAGCAGAATAAATCTCCTCACCTGCCAGCAAGTGTGTTAGAACTCAGCAGAACCTTTTTCTTTGTTTGCACAGTGCATTACCAATGGCCAAATGAGGCCATCAAGGACCAATAGAGCAAAAAAGGCACATTTCAGAGCAGAATAAAGCAGCAGTCAGTGAAATGGGGGGAGAATAGAGAAAAATAGCCTGATTAAATGATGCATGAGAGCTGCCGCAGACATTTGGGTAACCAAAAGGCAGACATGCTGTTGAGCTTGCAGAATGACCAAAATCACTAAGAAATATCTAATAGACTGATAAATGTGGGACTGTTAATGCCAATGTGCTTGTGTAATGCTGTATATACAAAAGCCTGGAAAGGAAAGTCCTGACACATCAGGTATAAAGGAAGATGAATTTGTGTGAGTGTGGATTAGACAGAGCTGTTGAAACTGGATGATTTCTTTATTATTGAGTTCTATCTGACAGGTCATTACTATTCAAAGGATATAAGGTCAAGCAGAGCAACGTCTAGACAGCTGCCTCGTTCACACTGAGTCTGAAGAAGGACACAGTTTTATCTCAGGGAATGAGGGAAAGTTAAGGGATAGTATTACACTTCAGCAAAACACAATGTATGGGAGACTATTCAAACAAAATCTTGGATTAGGCAGACAAAGTCTGCTTGAGTGCAAAAAAAATAAGATTAAAGTGTTAGTGATTAGAATATCCAATTTAACAGTCCTTGTGCTAAAAGGTGAATGTTTAATAATTGCTTTATACGTTTTTTTGAGGATAAGAGGATTTGTTTGAGCATTCAGTGATTATAACTGAACTGTTGAGTGATCACTTTAATTAATCTAAATGTCATTATTTCTATGAAATAGCTTCTCAGTGTTCATATGCAAAGATTTCCATCAATCATAAGTTATAGAGTTAATGTTTACTTCAGGTGTCGAAATATTTACTAATTCGTTTAGTTCATTCACATCACATCCCTAGTTGAAAACCTATAATGAGTAAGAAGGGTTGCTATACATCAACCAATGACCATGACACTGGAACTGCATTCAGTAAAACCTTGTAAAGCGATCTATAGGGTCAAACCGCTCTGACCGACCTCGACATACAATTAAAAAATGGCACCTTCATCAGGCTTCACCACACACAGGCTATTCAAGAAGAATTTAATGGGGCACAGTTTACTTAGCGATCTGATGCTAGCAGCAATCAAAATTTACAACCATTGTGTTTATCAGACCTCTTCTGCTAATGTAAGAGCAGGGAGGCCGATATTCAGGCCTGCGTTTCGAGCATGTGGCGCTATGTGAGTGTGTCTGTACATAATGTAAATGATGTCCCATTAAAATGAAAATCCCCACTCTACTGCTGAGCCAGTATCTGCTGAGGGGTGTGCTGCAGTAAAAAAAACACCGTAAATTCATTGGACTATTGAGCATAAACAATGAACGCTTAGGTGCAAAACCGATATGTGAGTCTCCAGCATGAATAAGCATTGTGCAGAATACGCATTAACTTATCTGCAAGTGAGCAAATGAGCCGTTTATTGATACTATTACAAACAATGAGTGGATGTGACTTTTAAGGATTGATAAGTGATATTCACTACTGTGTACATTCTGTGAACACTATCGTGTTCTTGCATGTTAATTAAAGATAGATGCATTTTAAAGTACAGAGTGAATTGTGGTTACCGCTGTGTTGTAAAGTAGGTCACAGTGAAAGCGTGATAAATAATTGAGGATGACTCCTTACTAGCGCTAAACCCCAAACTCCCACGCAAAGCAGCGGTTAGCACTACAACCAGCAGCTTTGAGCGTGACTAACACAACGCCTGTGAGCTGAAATTAGCATGTCTGTTTCGATGCGCTGCATGCCTGCAGCAAATATTGACCACTTGTTGGCTTGTTGTCTACGGTCGAGCTGTGCATTATGCTTAATCTGATTAAATGCTAATGCTCAGCATGCTTTAATTACTTTAATTTCTAGCTTAGCTAGAAAATTAGATACAAGTGTTGCTTACAGATTGTCATAGCATTTGGCCCTGTTAGCATATTGCATTAAATTGTACGCAATTGTCTGACACCCAAGAGAACCCATGAGGGTCTTTTTCTAGTTCTGTGGGGTACAGAATTCTCTGGGGTACAACTGAAATTTTAGTGCAAAAATGTATCACTGTATGCTACCATAGTCTTAATCAAACAGAATAACTTTAACCAATTGTAAGTTGCCTTGGAGAAAAGCAATTAACAAATGCTACTGAAAATGTGTTTATTTCCTAATGACATAACTAAAAGAATAGTTTACACAAAAGAAAATTTGGTCATCGTGTACTCGCCTTTATATTATTTCAAACCCATATGGGTTTCTTTTATCTGTAAAAAATTGTTTTTAAAAATAAAATGTTTTTGGTGATAATTGTGTCATTTGTAACACAATGTCCATATGAAGATTTTAACAGAGGATACAGGTATATACTTTTGGGGCTTAATAATTATTAAGCCTTACTTCCCTATTTATAAAAAGTGCAGAAATTCACATCAAGTGGGAGCCAGTGAGTGTAGAGAAATTAGTTTTTGTTTCTTCGTACCGGGGCCATGAGGGTTAATGTGGACAGAAATGCATTCACAACTTTTCTCTAAGTCCTAAAACATTCTTCTCTGTAATGACTTTCAAATAGTACAACTGTTTTTCGAAGCTCTGGTGAGATGTAAGCTAAGAGATAAATTGGATTCAGAAATTTACGATGACAAACAGATGGATGAAGTGATGTTTAGAGAAAACTGGGCAATGTCACAACATCCTCTGATAAATCACCACTCTGAACAATAGAATTTTTACTCCAGCCAAAGTTCTCTACAAAATCAAACTTCTTTATCTGCTTATTTATCCAAAGCTTCATAAAAAAATCCTGCCTGTATTAGACCCCACTCAAACCAACTATGTGAGAACCTTTCTGTGCAAATATCAAAATTATTAGTAATTAACACTCCCAATTAACACAATTAACAATTATTAGTAATTAAAAAGAGATTATTCTGTACTTCAAATAATTGAAGACATTCTATGTGTTGTCAGAACATGCGTGCTAACTGTTTTGATTTGGAAAAACTATTGAGTTAACCCTGCTCAAAGATAGCTGGAGGCTTTTTGAGTTTTGGAATGTTGCTGATTAATCCAGAGCTGGAGAGGATCAAAGCTTCCAAAGCAAGTGAGAACTACATCATTAAAGCAGGCAGAAGACAGCCAAGACTTCGCTGAGCTCCTGAAGCAAGGAATCACAACCTCCTCCCCACATTTCTCCAGGGGGCCAGAGATAATGAGCAGCCTTATAGCTGGGGAAACTTCCTCAAGTAATTGCCCCCCTGGAGAACTAAAACACTCTCTGCAGTGACAAAATTAATTTTTAAAAATTCTAATCCTGCTGCGTTTGAATGCATCTTCTCAATCAGTGAGTCTTTTACTTTATTGCTTATAAGATCGAGACCGAAATGTGATGTCAGGAGGCTATAAATTCAGCCAAGCCAGAAAAAAACTTTAATCTTCCATGATATAATTTTTCACACACCAACATGCCTTAATCATATATGCACAACTACAAGAATTTAAAGTCATCAAGTATTTTCATGCATTATAGACTCCCACTGTAAAACACCCCACTAAAGCCTATTTCCTCCAACATCATTATAATAACTGAACAAATTAGCAAAAGGAAACTAACCATGGAGGAAATTGGTCTGACTCAATAACCTCCGCAGAGGACATGTAAAAATAAATTATATTTTGCTGTAACTACAAGAAAGAACACATGAGTATATTATTGGTGTGGTAAGCCAACTGGAATTTGGTGATAAGTTTTGGACCTATTAAAAAAGCTTCTATTATCATTAAAGCTATACCATCTAACAAGCTCAGGGATGGTCTTTTATCACATATTTATTAAATTAAGAGAAAATGTGTCTGCTGTAAATCTCAGGTTAACTTAAGAACCTTTGAATTAATGTATTTGATTAGAGCGATTTGGTTCAGGGGAGGGAGTAAATATTGTGTAGCATTCTGTACTTTAAATACTGTATTGAGCACTTGCTATTAAAGAAACTGAGGTAAAAATAGTTCCTTAATAAAGAGATTTGGATTTTGGAAAAACCAATACGTAAGACTTTATGAATCTCATGAGGTACATTCAGCCATTACAGCAGCTGAGTCAGACAGCTGGTGCAACAAGTACAAAACATAAAAGTGTATTATTAAAATGAATTGAACAGTTGAAATAAATAAAACATGAAAAGATAGAATACAAATCATTATACAACAGGTGGCTCAATTCCTCAATCTGATTGGACGAGAAGTGTTTCAAGACTGTTGAAAAGACCAGAACAGCATTGTGGCCCATTACTATTTTGTATTACTCTTGTATCAGCTTCTCAGAAACTCGTGTTTCATGTCTTTTGAATTTGCGATGGCAGATCCTGAGCATGTGGCGTAACAAAGTAGTTCCACATGCACTAAGGTTTTTTAAAGCACTTTTTACTTATTTATGTGTTTTTGTTGTAAATGGAACTGTTGCATAATAGCAATATCACACTTTTAACTGTGCTGTTATATCAGCAGTCATAATGCACTCTTTCTTGTGTGAGATTGCCATAAAATACAATGTGAAAAGAAATATACATCATGCATCTATTAACAGAAAAGCTTTCAATTTTAGGTGACCATCTAATAACTTGCAAAACAACCAGTGGAACCAGTCACATGATTAAGTCATTAGCACTTTATTTCATGATAAATGTGATAAGTTTATGATAAATGCCTGAGGGCAGATGATTTTTATGTCAGAAGAGTTTTTACTCCATTTAATTAAAAATCAAAGTTGTTTTAAAGCCACATTTCTTAATGTTCTCTTTTTGCCTTAGCCACAGTGCCAATCTGTACCACCCAACTTGATGATGAATACAAGCCAGCTGCTTAATGTTTGGTGACATTCTGTTTAGCTTTCGTGAAAGCTGTGTAAACCCCAGTCATATGGTGCACTTCAAACACCATTTTTAATGTAGTCAATATAGTTTTCCAAAGAAATATGCTCTGTATATAATAATCCACTGCTTAATTGAAACTAACTTTTTAATATGTACAGGTGCTGTATGATCATTAAAATGTTGTTTACACATCTGAACGTCCCAACAGTCTCCAGATGTTTCCTCAACAAGTTAGTTCATAAATAGTTTGGTTGGTTATAATAGTTGGTGTGAAGTTCATCATTTGGTTATTAATTGCAGTGAATGGATTGTAAAGTCACTTGTTATTAATGTCAGATGGAGTTTTGCTGCAGTAGAAGGTTCGTCAAAGCCAGAGAGAGATCAAGGAAGCAAATCCATGTCAACTCACAGCATGGCGGTGGCAACATGAAATGAATTTTTTCCTTTTTACTTAGATTCTTTTTAACAGGATTAGGAGTTCTGTGACCAGCTGTTATATAAGCTGTCAGAAGAACCATAACTCGCTCTGACATGTTTCCACAAACCTGTTTCAACTGCAGGCTGAGTGGGGGCAACAGCATATGCCTGTCATCCACCATAACTCAGCTAAAGCCCACAGGGAAAACATGCTACACGTCGCCCCTTTCTCCAGGAATTTATACTGTAAGACTTTAACAACTTAATCAAGATGTTCAAGAGTAGGTTTCTCTGCGGGAACTGTTTTCACTTTTTGTGCTAATGAGGCTGAGCTCATGGAGTACATGCATAAATATAAATGAGCTCCCACAGAAAACAACAAGCCCCGCATGCTGCATTCTCTCACGTACACGGACGCACGCACACAGGCATGCAAACCAGTTAATGCAGGTCTTACTGAGCTGTAGAGGAAGCCCTCCGCGTTCATGCCGATGTAGAAACCCGCTTTCACTCCTTGAATGGCCACCACCCTTAAACCAACGGGGATGAGGTTGAAAAGAGCTGAAGAAATACAAGCAGGAAATGTTACATAACATAAAAGAATTTGGGACTGCTAAAATTCACACACAATATTTTCACTGGGCTATTATCTAACGTTTTGCATTAGCAGTAATAATGGTAATGATATAATCCGAAAACTAGGTCGGTTAGGTTTTTGAAAAATGGTGAATTTGTGGGAAGTCTGTAAGAGTACTTAGTATTTAAGCAGTGGTCTGTCGTCTTGTAACATGGCACAACGCCAGCGTGCACTTGTCCATTGAGCTGATTCAATCACACTGGATAAAAATGCCTTCAGATGTGTGGTGTAAATTTGCTTGAAAGGCTGCAGATACCACAGCGGGAGGGACAGAGGTGCACACCTTGACTGCAGGCTGCCCAAGACCATTTGAAAGGCAACCACAGTTGGATATGGCTTTATATTGGATTTGTCCAATCATATAAGTTTCTATGTCTGTTTTCCTTTCACTGCCTTGTCAGTTTATATAAGCCCTGCATTTTAAAAGACATTCTCCATCTATAGCTGTGCTGCTGGTGCTGTCTTGGTAATTCAATGAAAGAGGTTCTAAAACAGATCTAGATTCTAAAACATTTAAGTATATACTGTTATTGAAAGTATATATACATATATAATATAAATATATACTTTCATATGTATATCATTTTTGGTTTCATTAAGAAACCAACATTTATAAATGTAATCATAATAATTGCTATTAGACTGATAAATCTTTTTTAACATTGTTAAATGTGTTCCTAACATTTGATGTATGTACATCACATAAATCAAAGTCTAAGTAGACCTACTGAGCTAAATAACCATTAAACATTAACCATCTCTTTCATGCCTGCAAAGGAACAAAAGCCCTGTAGTGTGCTAATACAAGGTGTTCTGATAAAGCACACATGAGTTGTGGGAGGGGAACAGCAGGATAGACAGGAGGGATGGGTACTGTAATCTGTATGGGCACAAATCCTCAGGTAAAGCACCATAAAAAGAAGCATAAGCCAGAACAGCTCAGCTGAGCCTAATCTCTGCTGTTTGGATATTTCCTCAACCTGAGAAGAGACCCGGCCTGGAGCTGCCACACAGCATGCATTTTGACAAGCCTTTTTAGTCACGATTAACGACTGTAAACCTGGACTGTCCAATTACCTTGGCAGTAATTGACTGATCAATCGCAAACATTTTTAAATAGCCTGAAGGGTTTGAAAAAGGGCAGTTATTTGCAACTAATTTTAAGCGTGTCCGTTTTTCAAAATGGTTTTTTAAATGCTGCCGTCTGATGACAAGCGATTTGAATCATTTTGATGGAGGAGAAAAAGAATGCACTGTACTACATCATCAGATTCGTATCTTATTGACTGCTGAAGCCAACAGTTTGTAATCATATATGATCGACTGTGCCTTCACTGAACATGAATCATCATCTGACACTTTCAAATTCACGTTTTTTCTCTCTCCAGGACAGTTTGGAGGTGTCTGACCCCACTAAGACTTGAAAACCAAAATAAGTCTAATTTATTTTTTCAGTAAAAACTAAACTTAGATTACTTGCAAGTTAGAGCCCATATTTTCACCTTTCACCAAATAGTACCATCTATTGCAATAATTCTATTTATATGAAAACTTAATAAAACACAAGAACTTATCACTTTATTAAGAAATATCACTTTATTAAAGATTTACATATCAAGAATATATTAAACTAAAAATGTAGCATTTTGCCTTTTAAATCATTGATGTTTTTCTGACTGTTGGCTAACAATTTTCTTTAACATCTATTGTGTCCACATTTCATTTAATGATGAAGGCCTGTGGTGTGAGGAACTGCACCAGTCAAGTTTCATACAATATTCAGTGGAAGCTGTTCTGTCTGGCCTGCTGACAGCCTCCACAGAAAGCTGATGTGAAGATGAATTCATTTCCTATCAGCTGGGTTCAAAAGGTCAATCATTTCAAGGTGGTAGCAATGTATTATTCTGATAATCCATCCTGGACATCGATACTTGAACCTGGACCTGAATGCCAAACTCTCTCATTAAGGTTTCTTGAGGTGGAAATAATCCAGACGGTACAAATAAATAGGGAACATTTTAGTTTTACTCTTTAAATATTTAACCACAGTTTACTGATGTCTATCTGTGTAGCAGACTGACAGGGTGAATGTCAGGATTACAGGAGGAAAGAAAACTTTAATTCTGCTCTTTTAAAGAAGAGCCTGAGGCTATTTCAGCAGGTGGCATCAGCCGTCTCCCAACTTGCCTTCTGCTTTACTTTCAGTTAGCAAACGGGACAGTTTTGCATCATAGTCGCTTGCTCTCTGCAAGTTTTTGCTTTTTCTAAAGGATATAAAACAGCAAATCCATTTCCCTGTTGAATTTCAAATGTAAAGGTGTTGCAGCTCTTTAATGGACAGTGACAAATACTTCCCAAGAAATGCTTTTGAGAAACTGACTGATACGGTTTAGAGGGTTCTGAAGGGTCTTTTCTGTTGTGGGCACGAATGCGTTGGGAGATTCAAGTGACCTGCATGGCCACTGAGAGAACAGTTTATTAGTTCTAAAGCTGCTTCCTCAGAGAGAATTGTTTTCCTGTACTGAAATGGCATTGGTGTAGGTGTCAAATACCCATGGTGATACTTATGTTCTTCATACAAAGGTTATATTTACCCTTTATGACCATACAAGTGGAAGGCCGTATCCCATAAACATGAAAGTACAAACGACAGTCAGCGGTTCTTAACTGGAAGAACCACCTCTGATAAACAAGCAATGTAAATTCTCTAACATCACTCCCTCGAGATGCATGTTTTGAACCCTCTGCCGCAGGTTCTTCTAAATAAGGCTCCACAAACTGTAGGAAATGCATGCGTTTCACACTTTTAACCATCCTCTTTATGGACCGTAAGCTTATTAGTTTTGTTAAGCAGCCTCACAGAAAAGGATGACTCATAGAAAGATCTTCTGGCAACAGAGAAATGCTGTACAGCAGGTTAAGTGGGCTTTGCTCTTCCTTGCAGTAAGTTGTAACAACTCTGATCTCACCATTCAGTCTGACCTCACCTTTATAATTAATAAGTAATCATTTTCAGTCAGGACATGATTTTATATTTCAGTCCAAATTTTAATGTAATGAAAAGAGATTTATTTCCTGTAAAAATGTCTTACTGCTACATGTCACACAGGAGAGTTGTCATAAAGTCTATATCTCAATTACAGTTTTCTATATTGGTTTAAAGTACTTTAAAAACCCTTATCAATTAGAATGTTTTTTATTTTTAAAGGGTCATTTTTCAGGGCAAGGGTGTTTGTCATAAAGGTCAGGTTGGGGCAAATGTGTTAAATATGTTATAGTGGACAGTTCATTAATTTCAGTTAATTTTTGCTGGCCAACACAATGGCTTGATATTTTTATAGGTTATAAAGCCTGTTTTGCTGAAAAGCTTGTAATAAGAAATTTAATGACGTGTTTTATTGTGACAACTTACCCCATATAATAGGACAATATGGCAATAATGAGACATATTCAGTGGCTTTTGTGTAATCAAGTCTTTAAGGTAAGTGATTATACAAAATTGACTTAAATGATAATCCTTCCCTAAGAAATGTCCACTGCAGAAAATAGTGTTTACAACCTCTACCCAATTAGTGGGATACAATCAACTCCATTTTAAGCATGTGTTGCATGATGGGATTTGCAGTTCTAATTACTCACTGTAGTCACTGTTCTCATCCTTGATGCCATCGATGGTTCCGTCTGGCTGCATCTGCAGGTAAAAACCCTGCTGGCTAAACAGTCGTGTCACAATGCCTTTCAGCTGCGGCTCTGGAACACATAAAAACACAGCCCCGCCCCCAACCCATGTTCTCATCAGACTCCGCCCATTACATTGCATCTTTATTCATGAACTTGTAATAAGCTCTTATCCAGTGATTGCAGTGAATGCACTTATGAATGACTGTGTTGATAAAGCTGTAAATATTTGCTCTCTGTGACCCCAATAATCAATTTGACTATGGACACCTGGAGTTTAGAAGACCAGCTGGAGCAATAACAGGTGTTTCTGGTGGAAAAGTGACCTGTACAAGCAGGTGCAATAACTCTTTAGTGGCAGGCCTAAGATGTACTGTAGTGGTGAAGGGGCCACATGGATGACCTGACATGCAGCAACAATCCACAGCTATCAAGACCAGAGCTCAGAGGAGTTGTGAATGTCCATGATAGTCATGATCAGCTATTCATCATGGGCTTCATCTATCCACTGCAGACCCTATATCTCTGACAGGTTGGAAGGACCATCAATCACACGAACGAGCCTGCCTACATTCATCAGGAAGAACATTACTAAATCACATACAGAATCCACACCTCTATAAATAAGGACTGGCACAGGGGCCCCTTTAGGAAATGACCCTAACCTGAGGAGAAAGTTTTTGGTTTTATTACATGTATGTGTGTGAGTCTGTGGGCGTGAATCTCATCAAACCATGTCCAGACACATTTCATCCCAAAAATAAAATAAAAAATAAGTTTTATTTTACAGGAAGGAAAGGAGCCCTAATTTTAAAACCATTATGACTGGGCATTGTGATTATTATCATAGGTATTATTTTAATGTCCTGCCCCCAAATTCTTATTAATAAATTCTTATTACTGTGCATTCCCACAATTCATTTTTGTGGTCTTTTTTATTTTAACTCTAATTTTTCTCATTACATTCTCAATTTTGTAATACAGTACATTTCTTTGAAAATGACATCATGATGCAAAAAATGGTCCTAAATTAGGCTTGATTTATACAAATTTGTTTATTAAATTTTGCGATGAAATATGACCTGGACATGTTACTGACGCATTTGGTGGGATTCACAGTATGTATGCATGTAGCAATGTATGCACTGAGAATTTAAACATGTGTCTCTTCCGCTGAAATAATGCATGTCATATTTGCATCACCATGTGGACATATTCCTGTACAATGCAAATATAGTTTTATTCCACCATACATGTTCCATATTGCCCCATTTCATAAACAGAAACAGTTATAATCGAATAAGTGGACAGATGATATCATGATCATGAAATGGTAAATGGTCACCTCGACTGTTTAAGTCACCACAACTGACAGGAGAAACACGACACATCAGCAGCACAGAGCAAACACGAGCCTCACTGCAGACGGAGGAGACAAAGCACACAGGATAACGAGGGGGTAAAAAACATAAGTAGAGAGAAATCGAAAAGGGAGATCAGAGGGAGAAAGCGACAAAACAAACGAGGGTGGGGGGGCGGAGAGACATACATTAAAAGAACATAAAGACGGAGAGAAAGAACAATAGTCGAAAGCATACTGCAAGGACAAGGCAGACACCGGCGACCGCCGGTAGACAGGAGCTAGTCCCCCATGAGCACGAAATGGGGTGAGTTCTGGAAGACACAGCACATGGATGGAGGCTGAGCTACTGACCTAGCCTGACGCCCTTACGGGACACCTGTGGAGGTTTCGAGGGCGCATCTTACGGGGGGAGAAGGAAAAACAACATTTTTACAGACAGATTCTTCAGCAACAGCCGTTAAATAACTGTTTATATATTGGGGAGGGGGATACACTGCGCTGGTCCTATATCGCTTGATGCTTTAGACGGAGGAGGGGAAAGCTGTGTGGTTTCTTTTACAAATAATTTCACACGCTTCGTGCAGTTTTCTGTGTGCCGAAAAAGGACGATAGCGTGGATTAGTGGGCAGTGAGACTGTGTCCATCAATACAACTAACAGTACAATCCCTCCCCACACTGCAGTAAAGCAGTAATAAACATTTACCATTAAACATTTCATGTAAGAAAGCCCTGGTGCACTGCAGTGCCACTGGATTCTGGCTGTTACAAATTGCATTCTTGCACTATTTAAAGGGCAAACTTCTTAAAAGGATAAGATTTTAAAATCGCACAGCCTCTGATATAAATGGCAAGAATGACAACCACTGAATTTATCGATAACAGTAACAATAACATTAATAAAACATGTATATATATATTAAATACAGAGAAATGAAACGATTTGTGCATTCTGATTGTTATAATGGCAAATCGTTTGGTGAATACCGACACACGTAAGTTATGAAACAGGTGGATTCATTCATTTCATTCTTTTTCCTTTTAAATTGCAAACAGTTATTATAATAATAAAATACAGTGGAGGATATATGTTCCTCCAGCGGTGCAGACGAAGCTTTGGACTGCAGCACAGGCTTCGGGTGGGGGCGGTAGCCTTAAAAAGCATTCAGCACTGACCTGGTCGCCGGCGAACAGGTCTTTTCTTGCCGCTGCAGAAGCGGACTTTACTGAAGACCCCCAGGAAATGTCGCTCGCAGAGAGAGCGGGGGTCTTTGCTGGGACTGGGGCGGCGTTTGGAAGCAGAGACTCGGTCACTGTTCGATTCCCGCGCCTGGCGTTTCTGTCGGATCAGAGAACTGGCGATCGCGGCCATCTCGAGTATCAAATTAATTAAGCTGTTCAAGCTGGTGCAGCTGTTAACGCAATAACTGGGACTAAATGAAAAAAGACTGATTTGTCCGCAAAACGCTACCCAAATATCATTCCGATTCCCGTTCGAAAAATCCAGAGGATCCAGTGAATTAGGTTTGGAATCTCATCTTCTTCGCAGACGATATAGCAAGCAGGTTTTGAGTTTCACAAATATATGATGCTCATTTTCTGTTTTCCATTTTAACGACAATGTGCTGTATGTCTTTGCAAAATCAAATTGTTTTTGGATGGAAAAGATGTCCTATGTAAACATGTGTAACCTGTCGCGCAGGTGTTCCAGGTGACAAAGACGACAGACGCGCAATTCCTCGATGCGATTGCTACATGATCCACATGTCTAGTTCATTCCAGATAACTTTGCATGAATCCACATAATATGTTAAACCCATGCCACAAGATCACGCGTTTTCAGGCACTACACGGCTACAAGAGTGGCGCGCCTACAACTTCACTGAACCTCTGCGCTCTCTCAGAACAAATTATTTTGCAGCTTTTCATAGTTCTTTTGCTGGAGTGTATCGCATCGTTCCTCACGTCGAAATTCCTTATTCTGCTTACCAATGTAAATTATAGGTCAAGTGTTCAGCGCAGCGAGAACGCTAATAACCCCATCGAAGCCATTTGAGGGAATGTTGTAAATTGTTTCTTAGTGCTGCCCCTGGTTCACTGGCAGTGAGGCAATGAATGGGGTGCGATAGGCTTTCTGTCTCTCTCTCTCCTTCTCTCTCTCACTCTCTTTCTCTACGCAATCATACGTGATTGAGGTTTGGATGAGCAATTCGCAGGGGTAAACGAAACAGAGCAAGGGAGAGAGAAAAAGAGCAAGAGACATTAATGGTAGAGGAGGATTGTCCAACAGATGGCCACCTCTGTTTAGTTCATTACTTATGTGCGAATGTGGCACGTCCTGTAACCATCTCAGTTGGAATCCTACCCCTTATTCAAGATCATCAGTCAAGTATCATTCTCCCTGTATTTCACTGTTATTATTGTTCAGTATATTTGCCTCTAATGTGGCAAGCCCATAATATTAAGGTCTGACTGATACAGTCCATTAACCGCCCCCTCTGCTATTACTTATTTGCATAAATATATAATTTTCCTCAGCTGCTGTACAAAAGACTAACTGGATATCAGTGTTTCCTAACCTTCCATTTGTATAAAAATGCCCAGAATGCAGCTTATTGCAAAGGCGAAAGCTTTTAATTGATTTCAGCTTGTCATGGGGCTACTGAATCAACTGCAATCACACATATCGGCACTTCTGTTCTGTACAGGTCTAATCATATGAGCGAGCACATTTTTGCATCAACACAGCAGCCTGAATGTTGATAACAGGGTACCACTGTATTAGAAATGAAGAGAACAGGCTGCTTCGCATTCCGATGCGAAGCGATATAGTTAAAGAGATTATACTGCCACAGATCTCCAGGAACAAGATAACCCTGCCGCAGAGATGTGCCATTCTAATGCAGTAAGGGAACACCACACCTTGAGAGACACTGTAAGAACTATCACACCTATAAAGTGCATTTGTGTCATGCATCAGATACCAGGCAGTGATTGTGCTTCACGGGGCTTAAAGTTCTTGTGCAGCAACCAGCTTTCCGAGGCTGCGTGAGTGTGGGGGGTGCAGGCAAATGAGGGAGGGGGGTTTCATGTCCTCATATGGGGAGCACACTGGTCCTCTGACTCTGCAGACACGGAGTGGGTTGATCACGTGGCACGAACACGAAAAGCTTCTTGCCTCACGTGAAGGAGAAACATTAAAGATTCACTCCACTTTGGGAGTGCGTTCCACATTTAATGTGGTGCTAAGAATTCACTTCCAGTCTCATTGCATCAGTATGGGTTTGATACAATGTCTTTTAAGCACAGAGGCACTTCGCTACTTGTCTTTTTAATAGCACTTCATCTGAATGGTTTCCTTAAAATGCCATGAAGAATTCATTAAGGTTGCAGACAAAATTAGAAGATAGGAATGATAAAGCTTTTCATATTGCAAAGAAAAGAACAGATCATAAATCATCATAAAAGATTGAAACTGTTTAATGTAATGGAAGGAGGGCATGGTACAATGGTATTGTTGTCACATATATTAGTTACAAGTACCTCTGTTTCAGAGCTCTGTACGAATGACACAGCATTTTGTTTTCATTTTAATTTTCGACAAAAAAATGGCCCTTGAGACAGATTGGTTACATAAGATTTGTCACCCTCTTTCAAAATCTACCCTACCACCCTTCCTTCATATATATATATATACCAAAAATAATTGTCAGTAAATAGATTATATTTTCCCCTAGTATATATTTATGCCAGTAAGAATATGAATTGTCGCCCAAAACCATTAGTGTTCTTTAAATCCATGCTCAGTTATGTAACCTTTACTACCCTATTACAATCTGAATTTGATAAATAGAACTATCAGTGAGTGTTGCGTTAGCATTCTGGTCATGTTTCTATTTAAGTGTCTTTTCTGAAATACTGAGAAAAATAACCATTTCTTTTTAAATAGGTAGCATTTATGTTAAGTGACAAGTGCAAGTGATGGTAGTACATTAGCACAACGCTCAAGCCACAGCCAACACCCGAAGGACTCCTGTATTATAAATATGGCCTGAGTCTGTTCCAGCTAAACCTAGTGAACTGCATTTCAAGAGATGTATTACACTCATGATATAAATTCAATACAGCTTGCAAAAATGGCATTTCATTATGCATACAAGCCGCAGAGCCACAACATTGAATGTGTGTTAAAAGCATATTTAACTAGCTGTAATTGGCACATTGTCCAATACAGGTACAGAAACAACACCAAACCAACTACACATTTAAACTAACCAGCATAAAACATGCTGGAGTCCAAGAGTGGAAAAGCCAACTTTTAAATATACATCGCCATCTAGTGTCCACATGACGGAAATGCACAATGTCCTGCCTCATGACAACTCTGGCTGTTATTGTGATAAAATTGTACTGTATTATGTACCACCATTAGCTGAGCCAGCAACATAGACTTGCACTACTAAATAATTGTATTGCAAATGGTAGCTTGTTCTCCATCCATAACACAGCACATAAAGACACAATAAACATTATGGCATCACAGTGCAGCAGGGTTTCCTGAAACATATAATTAAACATATAAGGATGTCATATGAGGATGCCATAAGCTTTATGAATGAATTTCCATCGTTTGCTAGATATGGTACACTTATTTTGAACTTTCCCAAGGCACTTAAGCAGATTCAAGGGGGAAGTGATAACTCATTAGATATGGCAGACATGGTGATTTGTGCATGATGTCTCCTGAGAACCGCTGTCCTGGTTTCAAAACCCAATTTAGTCATGAGCCACATGCAATCAAAACCTCAGAGTGAAAAACCCTCATGATGGAGCACAAAGTGTTTCATCAGCACATTTGACTCATCACATGTCACTGGCCAAGCAGAGGGTGAACACTCAATATACAGTGAGTCTCACAGCAGCCCTGAAGTAAGCACAATGCCAATCCAATTTTCAATGTTGCAGGATTCACACAAACCTCTGTGCATCATGAGTTAACTGCAAGTTGCAGGAATGACCAAAAATAAAATTCCTGCCACTTTTACCCAGATGTCACGTCTCATCTTCACAGGTATAAACTAACAAAGAAGATGTGACTATATGTCCACATGTAGAATGAAAGTATATACCAAAAATACACTACATAATCTACAGTATATAGTGAAACTCAATATTTTGACTGCTCTGAAAAAAATTATATTTAACAAATCGTTTCAGCCAGAATTTGCCAAATGCAATATCTAACACAATTTAGAATATGTATAAAGGCTTTATTGATAAACATTTAAACAAATATATGATACAAACATAAATACACAGCACATCATACAGCAACATAAGTAAAACTGATATAATTAAAGTCTGAAACACATACACAAATGATTATGTGTTGTAGCACAGCTGAATAAACTGAACCTTTGTGTACTATTAAGTTGCCTGCAAGCACAGATAAACAGGAAATATGTATAAGTCAGCAGAGGCTTGTCAAGGCTAATAAAGTGAAGGGTTACACAGCAGCCACATGAGACAGTTATGCACACTCACTGTTGCTGCATAAATGTGCAACGTGCATTTGTGTGACAGCAATTTTAATTTGCCGCTTATTATGCCGCTATTTATGTAACTTACATTAAAACACATTTGGGTCTATATTAAAAACACATTTGAGATGTGTGTACAGTCTTGAAGGCCTGAGCAAGAATGTGGATGCTTTCAGGAGTGTTTAGGGATGTAAATCAATTTACATCCGTACAGATGTCATGTACTTATTGCAGTATGTTCTGCAACGAATTGCTAAAACTAAATCCTGTTTTGATAGTATCCATTGATCTTATGAATTTCTAAAACTTCGGTTTAACTATAAAGGACACCTATTACATAATATTTTAGGAACAGGCGTTTGGATGGACTGAAATGTGCAGTAAGGCAGGCGGGCTACTCTAGGAGAGTCAGCTGTGGCAGAGTTGGGAGCGATGCGGAATTAAGTTGCTGTCCAAGGTTCTGAATGACGTGCAGAAGTTCCCTGTCCTGGAGGACACACGAGACCTCCGAGCTTTTGCCGGTGCCTGTTTTAGAAAGCTCAGCTCACCTTAAACAAACCATCGGGACGTGTCTGTCTGCCGTAGCCTCTCAGACCGCATTTGCTGCATATGCATCAATAGTTTCCTACATTCACCCTGCATTCTTTGTTCTCAGTAACCATAAGAAACGTCCTTGACATGGATAGGGATTTCGGCACTAAACTGCTGTGACTGCAATGAGCAGCAGTGGTTGTTGCTCATGACCATTATGAAGATGTGTGTTTCGTGTCATAAGATGTGTGATGGAATGACATGAGCGGTCGTAAGAAGTCGCATAAGCCCTGGCAAACAAGTTAGCACAAATGCGTGGAGTGGGAGCGCATAGTACCGCAGACGCGGAAGATGTGCTCACAAGCGCCGGCGGCCAATAAGAAGGTTTTCATCGCTCAGCGGAGAGCATGCACAGCTAAATGTCTCACCGCTGGTGGATGTGCTCGGCTCCGATCGTTGTCCACAGAGACACTGCAGCATATGCGCTCCTTTCTTCAGGAAGAGCCTCAGAATCCTCATTGATTTGAGTTGGTTTGGGTCCCTCGTCAATCCACGCAAACGGGCACAGGATCACAACAGAGGGTGACTGTAGTGTGAGCCCCTCGAGTGGCTATACAGTGCAGTTTCTACGTTCAGAGCATCAAAAACAGCAAAGGGCAAAAAGCAGCGGGCAAAACAGTCTCGATCGAGACATCTTGAGCGCATTATTCTCTTCTTTTTCCGGTAGTACACCATTAAGTACTCGCATTAGCATAGTTAGCTCCAGATGCAGGCTGCGCAAGGACGTTAGGGTAATTTGCACATGCTGGTGCCCATGTCTCGATCTTTACTAGCAGACGTGAAAAGGGAGACCGGTGCACTCGAAAGTTTAACTGCAGGGTTGAGTGACAGGACGGCCGATGATGAGGTAATGCGGCCGATGCATTTTGGCGAACGGGGCAACCGGCGGCAAAGACAGTTGGATTAAAAAGCCAATTGTTTCTTGTCCATAGGGAACCGGAGAGACGCGTATAGCCTACGTCAGATGCAGCCTACATTTAAAGACAAAGATTTTTTTAGCGCATGGTCAAGAAGTTTCGCATCTGCTTTAAACTAACCTTAACGCTAGAGGACGCCCTAAGACAAGGTTTCCAATTGTAAGCCAGAAAAACAGAAAATAATATTGTGTGAGAGTAAAGAAAACAGAGCTGGTAATTGAGTAGTACAAAGGCAGCAACGAGGACTTCTAAAACCCATACCGTGGCTTTAATGGAGAGATACCCTGTAATGGGTTACACACTGGATTTTACAGAAAGTCTTACAGCTTAGTCTTGATCTCTCTATTTAAAGTTCATTGCTAAGGTACAAATGATTCATTCCTTAACTTCAAACTGTATAAGATACACTTTGTATAGTCCACATTCAAAGCACAACAACCTTATAGATATAAACACCATACAGAACAAATTGCACATTTGAGAGAAAAAAGGCAAATGTAAATGAGAAACACACAACCAAGAGACCTCGCAGCCCCCAAATAATAATTCATACAAATGCTAATAATCACCATGTGATGGTCTGAGATAACTTTGTAGTAGGCCAGATTTCCTTCTGAGTCTAAGTTCGTTTCAAGTTGTTTATGTAATACCAAAATGTTTCTTACTTATTTTTGGATATTTCTGTATGTTTTGGAGTTTCTGATAACTGATCTACAAAGCACAATACACTAAATAAAAAAACACACAAGTAAGCATAAGATTTCACAGACTGCTTGCTGCATGACCTACAGCTGCAGCAGAGATGTGCCTGTTCTCTGCAGCACAATAACTAAATCATTCTATTATCAGAGAGGGAGGAAGAGATGTTAAGAATAGAGAAGAGGAATGGACAATGAGAAAATGGAAGGGGTGAAGAGAAAGAAGAGAAAAGAAAAGAAAAGAAAGGAGAAGAGAAGAGAAGAGAAGAGGAGAAAGAAGAAGAGAAGAGAAAGAAACGGAAAAAAGAAAAGACAGAAGAGGACAGAAGAGGAGAAGAGAGGAGAGGAGAGGAGAAGAGAAGAGAAGAGAAGAGAAGGGAGGGAAGGGAAGAGGGGAAGGGAAGGGAAGGAAAGGGAAGAGGAGAAAAGAAGAGAAGAGAAGAAGAGAAGATGAAGGGCACATTTACACAAGGAAAGGGCAGGTAGAACAGGATAAAATGAATATAGCCATTCACACTGTGTTATTGAGAGGATCATTTCCTGCTAACAGGGCAAAGGTTCATCTAACCCTGCATCTCTCTTCCATAACAACAGACTTTATAAGCACATTTAAGGACACTCCAGTTGCCATGAGGACTAACAAATGTGCAAAACAAGCTTATCTTACACAACTATGGGTATTAAACCTATACTGGTGTATCCTTAAACCTGAATCTATTGACTTACAAAAGCACAAACATTTCATAGGCAGTATGTAGCTTTTGAAAGACATACAGTCACTTTTCCATTTTGTGTTTGCAACACTGATTTGAAAGCACATGTAAATAAACAAAATAATAATAAACAATAAATAATACATAATTTTGTAGGCCACTGTTATGGGACTGGAGAGATCAGAACAAGAGATTATATATTAAGGCACACTATAAAAATTGTGACAAAATAATTATGTTAAAATGTTACATAAAAACACTATTATGTAGTTACTTGTAAATAACTTTAACACAAACCATTAAAAAAGCAATGGATGTGTATAGATATTTCAACATTACATTTTTCTTTATTTATTTATGCATTTGGCAGACACTTTTATTCACAGTGCATTCAAGGTATACAATTTATCAGTGCATGTGTTTCCCTGGGATCGAAGCCAGGTTAACATGTCTTTTATAAAAAAATGCTTTGACATTTGATGATGTTTAAAAAGTTATGTTTCTTATTGTTGTTATTATATGTACATAAGAGTACATAAAACATTAAGTTTATATAATTTTTACATAAAACATTTACATTTATATTTACATAAAACATTTTTAGGTTTTATATTACATTTTATATTAAGTAATGTTTACAGCATTAGTGTCACATGTTACCCTGATAATGCATTTGAGCATATATGCACCATCTTTTTACATATATTGGCAATAATCTAAAGGCCACTTGTGAAGAACTTAGATTTTACTGTATTGTTTTTGTTTAATTGTATATTAAAGAATCAAGATTTTATGTCAGGATTGGTATATTACCATTATACCAGTTAATAAAACATAAAAAATACAGTCACTGAAATGACATTCTATAATGGCTAAAACTTTATTACCATGTTTTTACAGGGAATTTCAGGCACCTATAAACAAACAATATAGATTGTTTTTACAGTGCAGCAAGATGGAGAGGACTGAGTGCTCTTTCTTTATGAGAAAACGATGGACAAACAGAAAACGTGTAGGTCAGCAGAAAGATCCTAGGCTAAATGAAGCTATAAGAAAACAGAGTGGAAAGGTTTGAATTGTGACTGCATACAGCAATTTATGTCTCCACCTTCCTTCTCTCTCTCTCTCTCTCTCTGTATGTGAGTGTGTGTTAACAATGTGTCAGTTATTGTCAGCAATAAGATTACAGTGTACTGTAATGATCAAATATGCCTATATGCAAGTGCCTATAACCTTTCTATATGACAATGTCCACCCATGAGGAAATGATCCTTCCTGTCTTTGCATATAGTATTAGACAATGATGCAGTGTGAATGGAGGAGGAAAGAGTTTCTTAACGCTTTGCCGTTACGCACATGCTGATGAACGGGCCCAGTGCCACAAAAGCCACATCACACGCATTCATCGCAAAAAAGTGGACAGCCAGCACTTTTGCTCACCTGGCCCAGTCCTTACTTGGCAGAAATAATTCCTCTTTTAAAACCACAGCAAGCTCATGCTCAAAATTAGAAATAACACAAAGTCCTCGTTTTAAGGTTTTTGTAAACTTAAGTAACAAATCAATCAGATTTGTTGTTTTCTGTCCTGAATGTAGCCTGTGGACAGGGTCTATCTGCTCAGCATCTGCACAGGAAGAAAGCCGCGGCTTTCTGTTTCTTGGCACACTCTCTGATCGCCAATGTTCATGTTATCTGATTGATCCACTCAAGAGCAACTACACAACATTTACCATGATCGTAATCAGGAGGGTCCCGATTGTGTCCCTAAGTATAGCATCTTTCGCATTTTCTAAGCTTTCTGTTCCGGATACTGCATTGAGCATCAAATCAGCCCCAGCACTTCACGAACCGTGAGATCCGCAGTCCACTTTCACTTAAACAACCGCTCAGCACAGCATTCACTTCGCCTAAGTCTATCGGAGCATGCCAATAACACTTAAGTCTCAAAGTTTCTCACCTTTATCTCCTTTATCCATGACGCGCTGTGTTTTCAAGGGAGTTTGTTAGGTTGATGTGTTTCAGAGCAGTTGTGGGATGCGTCTGCGCCGCTCTAGGTTCCAGAACGCTGCACCTCGCTGTGATATGATAGCAGAGAGCAGCCGTTATATGATGAATTAGTATAAGTTTGTATCTCATAAACTAAAAATGGGAGTGATCTGGACTTGTGCAGGTATGTGTGTTCAGCAAAGAGAGCGAGAGAGAGAGAGAGAGAGAGAGAGAGAGAGAGAGAAACGGTCCCGCCTTAGTACAGTGTTTGTATTGAGCTGGTTAACGACTGTGGGTACCGACAAGACTTTAAGCTTGTGTGGTAGCCAAGTGATTTCTGTACAGCAGCATTATAAAGTCACTGTAAAAGTATTTGTGATTTTGCCTTATGTGATTGAATGAAACAAAGTATATGTTGACAATGGATAAAAAAACGAGAAATGATATTATGTCAAATTGTACTGGAATTATATTGGTCTATATTGTGCCCACTGTTTTCTCCCTATAACTTTCCTTTTTTTTCTTTGTATTTTCGAAAGCTAAAATTGTAATGGCCTCATTGATCAAACTCTGCAGAACGGCACCATCAGCAGTATGCAGGGACAAGGGAATAACAGCTTATGTTACGCCGCTGCTGTTAAAAAAAGAACGCTGCTATAAGACAGTTCAGCGTTCTGTTCTCATATCATTTTAAACATTGAGAAGTAATGGGGTCATTTGTAATAACCTCTCAAAGACTTACTTACAGGATGTCTGGAAGCACAATGGTTTAGAAGGACATTAAGGCATGTTGTGTGTGTTTGGGGGGGGTGTTGCGGTGTGGCGGTGGTGGGAGATGGAGTGGGTCCTGAGAACATTAAAACACTGTCAGACAGGCTGGAGCAGGTAAACAGGTGACAGTGGATGGTCTATTTGTGCTGTTGTAGATGTATGAAATTGTTCGTCATCAGGAAGGATGCTGCTGTTGTGGTTATGTTGAAAGGAGCGGCCTGGGATATTATGTCACAGAATGCGCTTACTCAGCGCGCCAGCAGAGTCCACTGTATCTGTATATGTCACAGCAAGCTGACTCTATAAAGTCCAGAACACATGGTACAACATTCTGGCAATTTCCTGTGGTGGGGAATGTGATGTAAAACAAACATTAAGTATTTTATCTAGCTTTTTTTAACCTAAAGCCTTTCACTCTGAATTCATGTGCTGTGGATTTTAGCTCAAGTTTAAATATACAGTTTAGTATGCGAAATGTCTACATGATCCAAATAACAGTAGCCTCCTAATTGTTTTATATATTACTTTCAACCATTTAAACTGAAACACCTTTTGTATTCAGTACTAAGAATAGCATAAATTTATAGAACAGACAAGTACTGTTTCAAACCAAACACAACTTCCAAAAATAACATAGAATTCTTTATTTACTGGCAGAACAACACAGGCAAGCTAAAATGTATTTGAAACACAGTACAACCTACACTACTAATGTCCTACACTGTATTTTGTGTTAGTACCACCCTCAACGTTAGTAGTAGGTGGGCTTGTAATATATACTTCAAGACCGCTGCTAGTCACTGTGAATAGATCTCCCTTTTCAAAAACTGAAATATCAAAAGGATACGCCATCTAACAGCAGCAAGTGTTTCAGGGCTAAAATGCACACCAACATTACACCAACATTATTGTCACATCTTACAAAAACCCTTTAGAGATTTCGGCATTCTTATATGTGAACATTTTTATCAAATACAACAATCTCTCACTGTAATTGGGCATACATTTACGTTCTATTAATTGCACTTAAGGAATATGATTTTAATCCCTTGTAGAGAGAAAAAGGTTTGGCTTAATCTGACATAATCTGCCCTTGTTTTCTTCTACATAAACAACAAGGCAGAATGATTTGTATATAAACACAAACACAAAGAGGTGATATACAGAAACAAGTGTAGTTTCAGCACAGATTAACACGAGAAAAGGAATGTCTGATTCTAATATTTGTTATATTTGTTTTCTTTAGAATACAATACCATCTAGAGGACATATAGTATATTTTCAGATGTTTTATCAGTAATTCCTTGCCCAGACTGTGTTAGACCTACACAGCTCCTCTTTTCTGTTCTGGGTCTTAGTGATATGCAATTCACACTGCTTAGAACATCGGCAGGTGAGAGTTCAGCTATTCAAACAGCTGGATAACATTCTCCATTCAGTAAGGCCAGTCTTATAGATCTTTGTTACTTTATAACAGTCTCCCAGAGGATCCTTTTCAGTCACTTCTGACATGTGCAGTCACAGGGACACAACTCCAGTTTCATGATAGTGTTATGCATATCCCCAAGTTCAATCATGATCAATAGGAGAGCAGAGGAGACGTAAAAATAGAACTTGTTTTTCAGAAGAATTTGTCGTCAATACGGAAGTGAGGTCGGGTGACATCATCAGGGTTGATGAACACGGAGATGGACTTGCCTGGATTCTCTGTCACCAACTGTTGTAACTTCTTGGCCAG
>JAZGTK010003120.1:0-28506 GCA_036877625.1 Ambastaia sidthimunki | reverse complement strand
TATGCAGATCTTGTAATAACGCGTGTGTGCGCGCGATACAGTGCATGTGTGGGTTTTTGTGCGTGTGCAGGCGTTATAGTGCACGTGTGGGTGGTGTGGGTCGTCTTGAAGCCTGGCAGCTCCAAGAGTTTGATTTTTCGTTTTTCTTTCTTTTTCCTTTCCTTTTTTGCCATTACTGCGTGATGCTGTCTGTTGACTCTGCATTTTATATTGCTTAATTGATTTTAAGATTGATGCTTATCATTTAGGGGTGTGTTCCTGGAGTGCTGTGTTCCACGATTCACCGGTCTCGCAACGCCACACCTACACCAGAACAAACGGTCAAAAGATTCCCAGCACTGCACTCCCCTCTAGTGGTTACTCTGTGCCCTCCACAAGTGTCGTGATCAACAGTTTAAAGTAAATATCTATCTATATATACAGTCAAGCCCGAAATTATTTATACCCCTGGCAAATTCTGACTTAAAGTTACTTTTATTCAACCAGCAAGTGTATTAAAATATTGATTGGGGCTAGTACCTAGCGTCCCCCCTAAACCTACGCCCAATAAGAGCAATACTGGTGATCTCCGTTTATGTTCATTTATTAACACTTGTGCAATGGGTTAACATAACATGCACTCATTGTGCATGTTAACCATGCTGCATTTCTCTTTATTCGTCAGCCTAACACACCGTAGTAGCTGCGCATGTCGCAATAGGTATGAGCTACTCACTATATTACCGTAACTAATCTAAACGTATTAGATGATAGATCGATAGATCGATCGATAGAGAGAGACAGGCTCGCTGTTTCGCGCATTTTGCGTATGCCTCGTTACATATGACGCTGATTTACTCAAGATGCTATCAGATTAGACACTAAAAATGATCTGTCCAAAGTCATCCTTTTTCAGGAAATCAAAAAACTGCGTATTTTTTAAGTTATGAAACATTGTATCGTTTAAGTTGGTATTATACCAAGTTAATATTATACCATATACTGTTGTGTACCAACATTAACACAACATTTCCCCCAAAAGTATGTGTGGCGTATGCCTGGTTGCTGGAAGTTTACGCCCCCATTAATAGAAAAGTATGCCCGTGTATATATAAAGGCATCCCCTAGAATACGGAGGTGTCACGTTATTGCGTCACTGCGGTATTTCCGGAATCCCGTCGCTCTGAGTCCGAGGTATTTGTTTGGCGTTTCTGTTTAGCATGTACATTGTGGGCTTAATAGGTTTTCTGTGTAGCCAGAGTTGGTTGGTTGGCGTTCATATGATTGCGTTTGTGGGTATAATATGATTGCGTTTGTGGGTATAATATGATTGCGTTTGCAAAGTTGTGGGTACGTAACATCTATATTCCGTCGGACATCCCAAGAATTTTAACTTTGATAATTTTGTTTTAGTTTCGGAAGGGTGGCATGCTTAGCCGCTCATTGTTTTTCTTGTTTTTGGCGAGGCGCGTTTAGTTCGCCTCGTTGTCTTTGTTTAATGTTGTTGTGATTAGTTAAATTGTTTCGAGGCCTTATCGGCTGAGAACTGTATTTCTGGTTTATTCTTTTCTTTGTCTTTATTTTTATTACTACTATTGTTGTTAGTAGTAGTTGATTTTGCCGTTCATTTGGAGATTTGATTTGTTTTTCTTGTTTTGATTTTTTTTTCTTCCCCTTGTTGGATGTTGATTTTATTGATTTGGTGAATTAATTTAATCTTGTGATTTGTTTCAGTTGGTTTATTCTCTTTTCTTTTGTTTTCTTTAGGACTTGGGCGAGCCAGAGCGGGCAGGTTATCCGGTGTGGGGCATAGAGGCTCCCCTTGTTTAAAGTGTGGGGTGTAGATTTTGCTTGCAGTGTAATTTCACTACAGTGTGTGTGCTTGTGTGATTTTTGTTCACGGGGGGCTGGTTCATTGTGGGCTGTTCTGATACCCTCTGAGTAGCCTGCCCACTCTTTAGGGACCCCCAGCTCAGTGACTTTAGTTGTTTGATTTAAGTTGTTTTCTTTTTCTGTGGTCGTGGCTTGGTTCTTGTCAACCAATTGCTTCATCTTGCCATGATCATTTTAGTTTGTATACTTCAATAAAGTTTCATTTTGTGTTCATCCACGCCTCATTGTTTGGTGTTCTGTGGGAGTAAATGAACTTGTGTGCTTTTCTTGGGTTGGTATTTCCCCAGGGGTGGCGTAGTCATTACTAGTGCTCATATCGTCTGGTGAGCTCCTTATGCCACATGTGTTTAATCGGAAATACGAAATTTAATATTTGGAAAAGGGGAGACTACGAGTTTACGCTCTCATTGATAAGAATGGCACGGACGCCGCGTTTATCAAAGAGCTACAGATTGTGGTTACATCTTCCTAAACGCTATTTTAAACGTTTAAGAGCTGTGAGTGACGTAATTTCAAAATAAAACGATAAAATGAATGGTGCACGCAAACTATTTTTAAAACGGTTTAAAACCTTTTAAATAAGGTTTAAATATTGGGCTCGCAGATCACGTGCGTACTACGGTACTCTTTAATGTGTGTGGATGACCATGCCGGTCAGCCACCACCGAAGACCAATTTTGACCCAGGAAAAGCCCTGAATACATATCACAAATATCCTGAACCTTAATATCTGAAAACGCGACGGCACCACCTTGGACCAACAGATATAAATGCGTCCTAGACACACAATTTAAACAGTAAAAACGACCAATTATCTTACCTAAATAAATGCAAAAATACATTTCTTCATTTTTATACCTTTTCAGGTAATAGAGGTGTCGCGCCATGTTCTGCTACTATAAGCGATACGGTGAGAACCATTTCAGCTGTCAGCTGTTTGATTTCTTACAAATACAAACAGTGAGTTTCACGCAGCTCAGCTTTGCTTCTTTTTTGTTATATGCAGGTACATTCAGTGATTTGAACCATTTGTGTTTACTGGGTGGCGTTATTGAAACATTTTGCGCTCATTGCAGCGTCGTAAACAATTCAGCTTTAGCGCATGAACACATATTGAATCAAGTAACGTGGTCTAACAAGGAACGTTCGCAGGACATTGGCTAATGTTCTTTAAAAGATCTCTTGTTGTTTCTAGGTTGTCTCTGTAAACACTGTTGGGTTGATTGTGCTGGGTCATAATTCTGGGTTGTTTGGGGTACAGTAAACACTTTATTGGGTTGATCATGCTGTTGATCAAATGGGTTTTGAGGGGCACATTCATAGCCGAACATCTGGTTGGGTTATTTTGTCTATTCTTCGCTGAACTTTCTGGATTCTGCACTTGCCTTCAGACTTGACTTTCAGGCAGCTAACAGCGGTCAGGGTTTAATTGTTGTAAGTTAATATGAATATTTTTCTATGTATTTGCCCATATTTCTATCGCACGTTTATTGAATATTAAAACAACACGGATTGCGTATGTTTTGTCTTTTAGTGCAAAATAGCCATTAAATGGTGATTCATAGCATAATTCCTATAGTACTGTTCATGTGTTTTGTGAAATTTTTTACTTAATATGAAATTTCATTGTTGTAACTGAGATTGTTACTGGCACTGATAAACAGTTTTGCAAAATATAACGGAGTGGCAGCTTGACAGCCTAGACACCTTTAAAGGTAAGTTTTTATTATTATTATTATTATAATTATTGAGAAAAAGTGACAAACCCATTCTCCTAAATGTTTCCTTTTAACCAGGCATTTACCTCATTCATTCAAACATGTTTATGTCGGCTTTAACCAGAAGGTGACGGGAATGGTCATCGCCTGCACCTTCGTATGCCGTGAGCATTAAGACACTGGCACACCCCACTTCTCTCTTTAAAGTAACATGACCACAAATCAAAGATTAATGGATGCAGTAAACACCACTAGACACGAACAATATAACATGGACTTCTTTAATACTTTTCGAATTATTTAAATGCCTGCTTAACTGCCTGGTTGACTGTATTCTGTATTACTTGTGGAAAATAACTAAAATTATTAAAATCACATTCAAAATCACAAGGCATGTTGTTGTATTATTGTATTACAGAACAAATATAATATTGCAATCCTTTATTTTTTATTTGTTATGTTTCTCGTTATTAATAAATGTGAAAGTGAGACCCAAATGTAAAGGGAAATAACCCAATGTGTAGGTAATATTTAAACCAGCAAAAGTTAATTTCATTCACTCGTTGGGTCAAATGAAATAATCCAGCACGAGTAATATACAACCCAGCAAAAAATTAAGTTTCAACCACTGGTTGGGTCACATGAACAACCCAGAAATCTGGGTTAAATGGTAAAACCCAGCACCCGGGTCAAACCAGCCCAGTGCCCAGTAAGGTTGGGTTGTTTTATAACCCAACAGTTTTTAGAGTGCATTTGTTTCGAGACTTGTTTTTGTGTATCAAAATGACTGACTTTGTTTTGCCTGCAGTTCTTCCAGCCGTCCTGTAGAGGGAAGCCTTGTCTAAAACATAAACCGTAATAAAGTAATTATCCCAATAACACATGAATAAAACTTATTATACAATCTACTGTTTTTATTTCTGTATCTAATATAGTTCGAAAATAAGTCTAAATATTGTATGATAAAAAAACGGACTGTAGGTAGATGTATTTTTATATTAATTTGTCCTTTCTTCTGTATTGACAAATTGGTTTTGACACTGACCTGTGAACGACTATATAGTGCGAATATATATTAAACTGGAAATTACTGCATTTAAAGGAATTTAGTTGTAGGGGCGTGGTTACAGAGACAGTCACGTGATTCTTACCCGCGGTTCCTGCAGTGGAGTTGATTGCGTCGCGGCTTGCGCTGAAAGATGGCCGTAGTAGAGCAGCGTCCGCCCGTGCGGGAGGGAATGCGGATCGCGGTTCTGTGTTTGTGCTGGTACACCGTCAGCTCGGGCGGCAACGTGATCAACAAAATCATCCTGAACAGCTTCCCCTATCCGGTCACAGTTTCTCTCTTCCATATCCTCTCAATTATCGTGTTCCTGCCGCCGCTACTGCGAGCATGGGGGCTTCCGCGGACAGAGATGCCGGCCCGGTATTACCGCTGGTACATCCTGCCGCTGGCCTTCGGGAAATACTTCGCCTCCGTCTCGGCTCATTTCAGCATATGGAAGGTTCCGGTGTCGTACGCACACACCGGTGAGTATTCAGAAGCTTTCGATTACTCGTATCAGTGTATTGATTGCCTGTGACTTTACGTACAGGCCGTAACATATGCAGAAAATGAACACAAACGGAGCCAGACGAACCTGGCCGTCTGGGTTTAAGTTTAAATGAAACTACTGTCTGTGATTAACCTTAAACAACAGCCGTGGCTCCTAACGTCTAGTAGTTTTATTCAAACACTGGGGAATGTAACCATTTAATCCATGACTTACCCGGTCAGTTTAATTTCATTTAAGGCTTGATAACAGCGCTGCAATAGCTAGCACTGATAACAGTCCTTTCCCTTTATTGCCGGTTACATTGTAATCACTAAGCTAGACAATAACAACTTGCGTATTAAACTACATAAATTAATAATCATTAATAAAAAATAAACTTGTGTGGCATCGTCATACAAATAACTTCTTGGTAACGTCAAATAACGTTGTATAGCTGCGTCACTTCCGCCTTCTTCATTCATCCTGCCACATCATCCACCTGCGGAGCTGCTGCTGTGTTAGAGCAGGTTTCATACAGAGCTGTCTGGTTTGTTAGGTGTGGAGTTTACATTCTTGTGTCCGATATCTGAGTCTTTATATGGGGCTGGTGACGTGCATTGTTACGATTGTTATTATTGCCTTCGCAGTGGATTATAAGGTCTTGAGATGTGATGTAATATTTGCCAATGAGTAAACACGGCACAAAGTAGTACTTGTTTGACAGAAAATGTTATCTTACAAATTTACTGAAACAAAAGCACAAGATAAATAAGTATAAATGTAATATTTAAATTGGCTTAAAGGGTGGCTGACGTTCTGTATCCAGCAGTGAGAAAAGTAATTGTGGATAAATTTAGTTTTTAATTGAAAGGCTGTCTGGGATATTTGTGCTATTAAAATGAATTTGTCACATCAAAGGATTACACTTTTAATCACTTTGTATAACTTCAATTGAATGAATAAATGAATAAATAAATGAATTTACAAAATGTATGCATGATATTACATTAGCTCAAAATATCTAACCAAGTTGCATTTGTGAATGCTGGAGTCTTCTTGGTGCACTGCTTGCATCAGTTTTTGAGCAATTTCATGCAATAGGTTTTGTCCAGTATAAATAATTAATGCAAGGCAATTTATGTATTTTTAGGTGTAATTCAAAGGGGTAGTTCACCAAAAATGAAAACTCTCTCCTTATCTACTCATCCTCATGTTCCAAATGCAAATGACTTCTGCTATAAAGTTTAAAGAAAGTTGTTGCTGATTTTTTTCCATACATTAAAAGTGAGGCTGTCACTCACAAACATTCTGCCTGACTCCTTTTGTGTTCCACAGAACAAAGTTTGCAACAACATGATGCAGACCTTTATTGTTTTGGGATTGAGGGAGAATTCACCGTTTCATCTTCCTGATTTTTTGTTTTAGTTTTGTTAACAGTTGTCAGAGTTCACAGCACAGCTAATGTGTTTGAGTTTGTTGTGGCAGACAGCTGTGTGTGTTAAATGTGAAGCAGCATTAGGGTTCAGCTGGAGGGAGGGTGTGAGGCGTCTCTGTGTTTTAGAATGTTGACCGCAGCTGAGATCCGTCAAACACCAGGTGCAATCACAAGACTTTACAGAAGAACATGTGGTGAGATTAATGGCTGTTGTTATTATTAGATGAGTAAAAGCGTCTCCTCTTTTTCCCTCTGTACCAGTGAAGGCCACTATGCCCATCTGGGTGGTTCTGCTGTCACGGATAATCATGAAAGAGAAGCAGACAACTAAGGTCGGTCCTTATCCATCCACACTTCCATGTGCAGTTCCAAGTAGACCATAACGTACTGCATTTATAATTCTTAAACAGTTAGTAGTTGCTTTGTACTCTGTAAACTGGTGTTTGTTTGCATAAATTTGATGTTTTTTTGTGGTTAGGTTTATGTATCTCTTATACCCATCATCGGAGGTGTCCTATTGGCTACAGTCACCGAATTGTCCTTTGACGTCTCTGGATTGATCAGCGCACTGGCTGCCACACTCTGCTTCTCCTTACAAAATATATTCTCTAAAAAGGTATATATTTACTTAAGTTGTGCATTTGCTATTTGAGATTTTTACATCTGAACTCTGCTTCTGATTGGACTATTGCTGCATTCTGCCGCCAAATGTTTCTGTGTGACACTTTTAAACTGTGTAGCTAACTGCTGTCATTAGCTATTATTTCCTACATCTTTATGCTAGTTTCACTTGCCTTGTACTTCTGACATAATTAAATAGTCAACTTAAATTAGTTCTTTAATAACTTTATTTGGGATCCATATAATAAGCGAGATATTGTAGTCAACAGCTCATTAAAGAACACAATTAAATACAATAATCTTAATGTCTGAGTTCTGAATACATTGTTGGGATTCTGCTATAATGTTATCTATCTGTTATTTGTATAAAGTGTCATACAGCGGAGTTCCTGTATTTAATGTTTGTGTGGTTGTTTTAGGTTTTGCGTGACACAAGGATTCATCATCTTCATTTGCTGAACATGCTGGGCTTCAATGCTCTTCTGTTCATGCTGCCCACATGGGTTCTAATAGATCTCTCCACCTTCCTTGTGAATGGAGACCTGGTAATTAATTTCTTATTTTATTATTATTATTTATTTATATTATTCTTTCTCTATATGTACAATCATGTAATATTTAAAGTTTTCCAGGCCTGGAAAAGTCTTAAAATGATGGAATTTTTGTAAATATAAATGTTTAGGTCTAAAATTGTTAAATTGTCTAGGTATATTGCACCTTGAGGATGCTTTTTGTAAAGTAAATTTTTCCTTAAACTATAACAGCCTATCCATTTATACTTATTTTTTTAGACATTTGTATATGCAATGGACAAAATTGCTGACATTTGGTTTATGGTAGCTGACATACAAATTTAAATCCACTCTAGTTATATGTATAAGATGATTGCTTATCCAGTAATCACAAACATATAGGAAGTTCATGTAATTCATTTGTTGTATAGAGTCTCCAAAGAATGTCTCTCTTACTTCAGTCTTCACTGTTTACTCTGCAGGCGGAGGCGTCCAACTGGACAGGAACTCTAGTGCTGCTCCTCATCAGCGGTTTCTGCAACTTTGCACAGAACATGATAGCTTTCAGTGTACTGAACCTGGTGAGCCCGCTCAGTTACGCCGTGGCCAATGCCACAAAGAGGATCATGGTCATCAGTATATCCCTGCTGATGCTCAGAAACCCTGTTAACACCTCCAACATTATCGGCATGATGACGGCAATACTGGGCGTCTTCCTCTACAATAAGGTAATTACTGCATTTATAAATCTAAAAACACAAACAAGGGAGAGATTTTACATTTTGTGCTCTTGAATGTAAGAACATCAGTTCTCTAGAATGCACAACACTACGTCCAAAGCAATGTCCCAAAATGTAAAAACTCTGCGGTACCATTGTTTTGCAAAACTTGATATCTACCGACAACATGCTGCTATTCAGATCATCTGACAGTCTGGCATTTTGTCAAGCATTAAACTTTAAACAAAGTTAAACTTTATGGGTGCAAAAATGCATGTGTCAGTCTGACACTGACCTGACATTTTAGGGCATTTTAGAAAGGCCGTTTCTCATTTAATCGATTTGCTTTCCTTACCAGGCGAAATATGATGCCAACCAGGAAGCCAAAAAGAAACTGCTGCCAGTTTCAGCACAGGATATGGTTTCATTCGACAAGCCCCAATCAAACGGCTCCGGGCCCTTCGCACACACTTCAGACTTTCAGCACGGTCGGAGCACAGTTCTCACCGACCACTTTCAGTACAGCCGACAGGCCTACACAACAAATTACAGCTCCAGCCAGTATGTTGTGTGAGTCAAGCACTTTGAAAGACTCTAAAGACTGATCTCAGACCTCCGTAGTTGGAAACAGATGGCCACATCTTTCATACGGATGTTGATGTGACTGAAAAAAGAATATCACAAAAATCCTACTGCTTATTTTTTCCACAGGCGTGTTATTTTGTCACAAACGTTGTTTCATTTTTTTTTCCTTCTGTATCGATATCTGAAGGTAGCTTGAGAAGAAGGCATGGTGTGGGTAGAGTTGTCAGATTTCAGATTATGCTGTAAATAATTTGAGCGCTGTGGCTCAATGAGGATCAAGTCAAATTATTTGCACGGGACAATGCAGTTCAGAATGTAGTGTTTCGTTGTCGCTGTCATGCTACTGTATGTGACACAGACAAACAGCGAGACCTCTACCATACAGCATACACTGGGTCACTGCAAACACCAATGCATCAGGGTATAAGTCAATATTCTGTTTGGGTTGTTGCCTTCTTGTTTGTAAATATTTTATTTATATTTGTAGCAAAAGGTGCATTTGTTAGACCATATCATGAACTGAAAACATCTTTTGGAATGTCTAATATCTGTGAAGAAATCGCTTTGTTTTTCTTGCTTGGAGTGTTAACAAGATGAAGGTCATTGTAAAAGATCACTTGAATCATGTTGTACATTAACATGCATGTTTTTTAAACTAAGGTTAGACAGTAAGCTGAAAATGGCAGTGGCCACCTCTATGGAATAGAGTTCACTTATGATTTAGTTGAACAAAATGGCATTTCTCTACAGAATGGTTTCCTTAAACTACTAAGTGTATAAACGTGGGTAAATCAAGATTATCTGATAGTATAAAGATAATTATCAGGATAATCTTTTTCAAAAACACTTTTCAATTCTCAATTTAATTAACTTTACTTGACTAAAACTGAGAACAATTTTTAAAAGCTGCTGTTTCTCAATGTGATACTGAATGGGGTGAGAACAGTGCTGCAAAAAGGTGCAATATTACTTTCAGTCATGATATCTGGAGGTGATTGTGTCTATATTACATGTTTATAACACACTGTGCTTATTGACAGGCCCAAATGGAATCTGTAGACTTTTCCATTTGATTCTGCATTGATTTTGGGGGTGAATTCTATCAAATGGGTTAAAACACAGTACAGCCAAAATAGATAATAAAATTGGTGGGGATGTGTAGAACTTAGATTAATTAAAATAATTCATCTAATAATGAATTAGATGTGTAGATGGGTGAATTCTGTGGAAATCTGCAGAGTTCTGTGGCCACAGATTCCATGTGGGTCTGCTGATTGGCTTTATGTTGACCAGTATACAGTTTATTTGAAGTTCATGCCATTTGTAGCAAAATAAGTGGGAGGGGTTTAAGTTCATTTGTAATACTGTTTTTTTTGTTGTCTGTTAGGAACTTGTTAGTTTCTTTATATGAAAATGTGTCTTGCTGCTGGAAAGTTTGACACAACTTGGCAAAAAGCATGCAATGATAGCATTACTCAACAAAGAGAAAATAAAGAGCTTGAGAAACTTTTTTTTAAATATTCTGTTTATGCATTTTGAGCAGCACCATTATAATTTGTTTCGTTGAGTTCATATGTTCAAGCTCTTTGTGTCTTTTTAAATATTGATTTAGTGATTTTTAGAAGATCTGTTCAGCCCATTTAATGTGTTTGATTAATATTGTATATGGTGTCAGAAACTAAAAAACAGCTGAAAGACTGTTTGTGGGTGTGGCCTGTTTTCCTTCTGCCTGTTGTTAATTGGTTCACATTGGTTCACGTCTTTATATTATGATGTGGGGGTCTCAGCTCAAATTTATTTCTCAGATGATTTTTTTTGTTACCTTTGTTGTAGACATTTAACTGTAATCCATTTTTGTAAACATAAAACAATACTGGACAGATGTATTTATTAAGATGAAAGTCATAACAACAGTTGCACAGTTAGTTGTTGTAAACTGAGCCAATTCCTTTTTAACCCTGATCATATTATAGTGACTCACAGTGACCTTCCTATTTAGATAATCATGCAATACAATAGTATTTGATGTTTATTACCTTCTTTCAGTCAGCTTTCAGAATCTTTAGACCTTTCTGTCCTCTGGGAGATTTATATGTGTCTCTATAATATGACAGTCATGTTGAGTCCCATTTAGTTGTTTGTTTGTATGTTTTCTATGGTTTGAAAATGCGTTGTCACACTTCTGAGTGTTGAGATCATTCCAGTTTCAACCAGTGTTTGTTATTTGATTTTAAGATGCCTTGGTACGGTTAATGTTGCATTTATCTTGTCAACCTTAAGGTTATGAGATGACTTATTTTTAAATGTGAAAATAAAGGTGAATTGATAAAATGTGTCTTAATCTTGTTGTTTACCTTTTGTTTGGGGTTATATTGTTTTATTAATATACACTACCAGTCAAAAGTTTGGAAACACTGACTAATTTTCTATTAATATTGTTTTCACATTTTAGAATGATAGTAAATTCCTCAAAACTATGAAATAACACAATGTAACTTTGTGAATTATGCTGCGATTAAACAAATTGAAAATAAATTAAACTATGTTATATTCTAGCATATTCAATGTAGTCACCCTTTTCCTAGAATTTACAAAAATGTTTTCTTGATGTTTTATTACCCAGTGTTATGAGTAATTATCTTGAGAAACTTTTTAAAGAGTTTTGAAGGAGTTCCCCTCTATACTACGCCCTTATTGGCTGCTTGTTCTTCATTATTTGGTCCTAGCATTCATTTTAAAAACATTTTTAAATACAATTGTAATTTTCTGAAAAACAGAAATTAATATGTTGGTACAATAATATTTTACAATAATAATTTAAACAAACAGCTTTAGATGAAAAGATTTTTAGGATGATGAGAAACTTTTCAGTCAAATGTTTCCAAACTTTTGACTGGTAGTGTAAATTCATATAATTATATTAATAACAACTTAGATCTGCATTCTGTATTATTTTCATATGTCAAGTTCTCTAAAATCATGTGGTCCTTGCACCAAACAGATCATCATACAGACAGTTTAAGGAAGTTCTTTTGATGGTTTGGAGATTGGAATCAGCATTATGGGCAGGTGTTAATAATAATGAAAGGTTTTTAAAATCTATTCATGCACTGTATAAATTGACATAAATATCAGAATTTAAATAAGCATAATGTTCAAAAACCGTTTTCTATTTTGCATTTAAAGATCAAACGCAGCAAAAAAGCAATTATAATTATATTTTATGGTAAAAGTTTATAATGACTAATTGTATTTTATGGTATAGATCTGTGATGCATAAATGTGTTAGAGGTTTGCCATTCACTTTTTTAGCACAAATGTGGAATAAATAATGTTTTTGCATTAATGCAATATTTTGTTTTATTCTGAGCATGGTCTTGTTCTGGTTTCAGTGTTTTGGCCAAGTGTATTTCTGGATTAACATCTTTGACCCTAACCTAAATCTTATCCCTAACCTACCCCTCAAAGCATGAGGAAATGAGCCCAAACTATAACATTAACCCTAAACCTAATCCTAACCCTTCTTTAGGTAGAGAGCATAGAAATTAATGTTTCTTTTTTGTATTGTAATTATGTACAATACAATTTTCTTTGTGGCCGATAGAGAGAGACAAAGCTCAGGGAACATGACACAGCAAACCCTACACAGACTCTAAGTTTATAAGTTTTGTTATTTTATATTACATTATTTTATTTTTTGTATTTGTTATATTTGTTCAAAAATTGTTGTAGGCTACCAAATTTTGATAAGTGATTGTATTTAAATTTGTTTTTGTATTTATTGTATTTATTCGACTGACAATAAAAAAATCCACACAAACATTATCATATTGTCATTAACATATAAAAATGTGTGTGTGTGTGTGTGTGTGTGTGTGTGTGTGTGCAAAGGTGCACAGTGGTCCGATGAATGTATCTTTTGTCATTTCTAGCACATTTCCTGCTGCACCGCTGCGCGTGAGTCGAGCCTGCGTGCGACCTCTCATCTGTCAACAGCGCTTCAGGAAACTTATACAGACATAAAACTTTAGAAAAAACAAGACACATGGTAAGGTCAAATCTTTTAAGCTTATCTGCTGTAAATAAGCGTTTCAAAATCTCATATATTACTGCTAAAGAAATGGTTGCTTTTTAATCAATGTTTTAACACTGATATTTTAATTGATCATACCTCGGTTAAAGAGTCGCTTCTCATACATAAAGTTATATTACATGGAATAACCTATTTTATAGGACAAAATTACCATAAAAATACTAGGTATAAAAACCTATATATCTTTAACCTCTCGGGTGTAACATTTGGAGCATCATAGACATCAGCTGCCTATCGGAATTTGTCCTTAGTGCTCCAGAAACAGATCACTAAATTTTGGGGGGGTTTAAATTAATCTCTGGTTAGCTTGCCCACGTTGCACATTGTTCGTACTTGATCCTAGTTTAACACGTTTATAATATTTTTTTGTGAACAATGATTAATGTGGGTTCAACCTATGATGTAACCTGGAGTACACTATTATAAAATAACAGTATATTAGTATGTTGTGGTGACTGGTTGCTGATTTTTTTTATTGCATATGTTTGTTGGTAAATGTTTAACATTAGTAAACTGAATGTAAAATGAATGTTTAGGTTCATATTGATGTATTGAAGTCTTAGCAAAAGAGAGGTGTACTGTTTATTTCTTGTACTGTATCATTTATTTGAATATAGTTATGGATTATTTGTCAAATCCAGAACGGTAACCACTATGGAAATGAAGATACTCACCTTCCCCATAGTATTCCAATTTGTCGTTGATCAATATGGATTTCTAAAATGTTACCTTTTGTCCTGGTGATTCTGAACATGATTATATTCTTGATCAAACCTCTTTGGCCCCCATTAAATAACAAATTTATCACAGAACTCTATTTTTGCTGAAATATTATTTTAGCTTTCTTTTCTACTGTAACCTTCAAAGGGTGAGTGGATGTAAAATCTAAAAAACAGATAAGCTGAAGCTTTCATTTTTCTGCAGCTGATTGGCTCACATATTGTTGTGTCTATAGCAAACACTGTGTGCTGGTACAAAGGTGTGTGGTTGCAGACACTTCCTGTGTCTCACTGTTGCTCTGAATATGCTGTTCACTTCTTAAAGCTTTCAACAGTGCACCCAAAAATCTAAATTCTGTCATTATAGTCTATTCTACTGATGGCACCACAGAGTTACTTCTGCTAAAAACTTCTACTGTTGATTTTGTCTTATTTTAAACAAAAGCAAAAACAATGAATGTCATTACAGTACATACTGTAGTTGTTTTATTAAAGGGTTAATATAAGGTAAGTTCTGTTGTCTGTTATTAGCATCTGTTAAATCCTGATTACCACTCAAATACATTTTGGTTTGTCTTGCATTTATTTTAAAAAATCGAGTGTATGGTGGAAAATGTGTCACTTGTCATTTATTTTGTTTTTCTTATAGACTGCCATTTTAAGTGTTACTGTAAATGTGATTTTTTTATTTTACAAATCAAGAGGTGAGGCAAAATTATATGCTGTGCAACGTGAGTGAAAATGATTAAATAGAAGTTGGACTCATTTTTTTTAGAGTTCACACCTGCTTTATCATATGCAAACAAACATGTCTCTCTAACGCTGGTTAATATGGTTAATTGCGTAGATGGGTGTTGATGTGACAGGACAGTGTCAGTGTAGCATCTGCCTTAGTTGCTGTATTTGTCAGAAATAGATTCAACAACATTTCTCAAACAGCACAATGCTTTCATTTCAGTGTAGCGTCAGAACATTTAACTGCAGATGATTAATGTTTAATCACTATGATCTTTATTGATTTCAGCACATTAGAACAGGTAATAAGTTTGTTTGCTTTTTGTATTTCTGTTTAAAAGGTAAAAATACCCAACAAAAATACTATTTGGTAAACACGTCACATACCATAACACACCATAACAGTTATGCATGTTTGGTTATGGATGCAGTTCATTGATGATGGGGCCATGATGGGTCAGGTAAGCTTTAAAAGTGTTTGAGAACTCAAGTGAGTGTTTTTTATGTCTTTATAGGAGGAAAAATGTGGATTTCAAGGGCCTTCAGGCCAAATTTAAATCTCAGTTAGAGATGACAAGTTCTGGAGGCGGAGCACCCATCAAACCATTGCCAGAGTCTCTAACCAATAAAGTGCTCAAAAACAAGCCTTTACCTGCACCCTCAAAACCAATTCTTCCTCTGAACTGTTCAAGCGAATCGAAAATGTTTGGTTCGGGTTCTCCAGGAAACTTCCCAAGACCTCTTCCATCCCATCTTGTAGGAGTCCATGAGACCCCTAAAACTCCTCCTACAAGCAGAGTTAAACTTACAGGAGAACTTCTACAAAACAAGCAACTAAAACAACAGGGTGAAATGCAAACACCTCAGATGTTCAGGCTGCCCCTGCCAAACCAGAAGAGCATGTTGGAGGTTGTACCTCTGAGGAAACCACTTCCAGCTGTCGGGCTACGGCCATCAAAGCCAAAACGGCTTCTCTGTGTGAATCTGGATCAGTTGAGGAAAAAAGCGCCTGCTGTTCTTTCCAAAAGACACATGGAATCACAAAGTACTAAAGGTAGGAAGTATATTGCTTGAATGGACCTTTTTATTTCACCGGAGTGGAGAAAAAATGGCCTTTTAGATGATTTTACTACGTGTTCATTATACAAATATACAAAAATAAATACATGAGAAGAATAAATGCTGTGAAAAATATATTACTCATGGAAAGTATTGTAAAACAATATTTGCAATCATATACTGCATTTGGTACTCATGCACTATGATAGTGCAGTGGTTCCTTTAGAGGCAAAACAAGACTTTTAATGTTTGTAAGCTAATATAACTATCATCTATTATATGTACCACTATTGTATCACTACTATCAATATTTGTATCTCTTTTTTTTAACAACATTATTGCATCTATTTAACTGGGATTTTTCAGAAATAATAACTAATTAAACTTTCATTAGATTGAAATCTTGGGTTAAAGTGTGGTTGTCATGCTCTGTTTGTGACTCAATATTAGATCCGGCAAGACCTCCAAACAAACCCAGCCTGATGACATTATCTTTTTCGGAATTGTGAGTAAAACAGATCTGTATGTGGTTGTTTAGTTTTGAGCCATTTGAATGGAACAGAACGGAAAACTGTAACATTAAAATCTAATGATTCTAGAAACATATTCTATAGTAGTACAATATTTAAGAAGTCTAAAGAGACAAAGATCTTAAATGACATCACAACATCTTTCGGACTAATGTAGCGCTTTATAATGTAACATGCATCTTACAGTCGCATCAGTGCAATGTTTTGCTTGTTGTGGAAGTATGTGGGTGTAGAGCATGCATTGTGGCATTTCCTGACTCTTACCTACTGTAAATTCATGAGAAACAAGGTCAGACTAACACGTATTGCTTAACATTTTAGAATATGTTTATGCTGATCTGGTGTTTTCATGTTAACATTTCGTTATTACAGCATAAAGTATGTTTGTTGTCATTAAGTCATTAGGATTGAGTTAGCATGTCACACCAACACTCATTTCTATTCATTGTCTGGACCAGAAATGTGGACCCAGAGCAAGAGACCTATGATGACATCAGCTCACTCCCACCACCACCCCCTTCACCACCCCTCAAACCTGGAGGTAAACATCAATACACAAGCCTCAAATTAAGACACCTGTACTTTAACCTGGTCAAGACCCAAGAGCCTCCTGACTGGCATGAAAAAATAAAAGCAACCTCATTTGGGGTATTTTTATACTATAAACAGCAGTGTGTGACAGAGTGGTTCTGCTTACCAATAAAATTCATATGTTTGTTCTCATATAGAAGACTCGTGGACTGATAGATACCCCTCTCAGCCTGATGAGGTTGGTGCACTAGGCAATTTATGTGTGTTTCTGAGAATAAGCAACAGTAAAAAAGAGAGAATGTTTATAGGTCTCTATGTGCAGTGTTTTGTGATCATTTGTGGGTGTGCTGTTTGTGTTGTAGGACAGTGATCAGGAAATCTATGAAGACATAGACAAGTAAGTCAGTGATTAGCAACTTTTTAAAAAAAATTCAAATAATTCTACTAAACCTGTATGCTGTCATTTTTTGAAATGCTATTCACTGATGATCGTCCACACTTTCATAATAATTTTCACATTTTGACTGCAGACCTAAGGAGATTCCACCTCCTGTTCCTGTCGAGAGGAAAATCTTAAAAGATGCTAATAAACAATTAGAGCTGGACAAGAAACACTTGAAAGAGAAGCAAAAAATGGAAACCGAGTACAGGAAGATATTTAAGGTAACAGTTTCGGTGTTGCAGCCAATGGCATTGATGTATTTGTGTGGGCGTTTTGCATGCAGACTGCAGATATTAACACTTTATTCACACCTTCTGTATTTGTTTGTGTGCGTGTGCCCAGCTGAACGGGCCCATTGAGGTGATCCACTTGGCTCGTGTGAGAAAAGACTGCCAGGGTGGGAAACTTGACCTGAGTGTGCGGCAGGGGGAGAATGTGGAGATTATCCGTGTGAACAACAACCCTGAGGGAAAATGGCTAGCACAAGACATGAGAGGAAACTGTAAGTCACACTTTTTGTGTAGAAGCTTCATTAAAAGAATGTTCTGAAATACTAGTTAGATTCTTAGATTTGTGTCAAATTCTATTGACAGCATGTGTGACGGGCTGTTAATGACCACAGAGCAGTATGAAATTTAGAGGCGTAAAAGCAGAAATGTAAAATTCTTATTTTTGAAAAACCTTTAAATTCATTGGATAAAACTTTTCAGAAGTTAGTTAGCAATTCTATCACACTATTATGTTAAATCTTTATGGATATACTTTCAAACAGTGTCTATTTTAATGTTATTCCTGGTACATTGTCATACACCATATTCAGTACTTCAATTGTTATTGCATTTGTTTAATTTTTTTACAAACTCAGGAAAAGGTCAAAATGATTTTTTGTGGTAATCACAATTCTGACAGTAAAGCAATTTGTATTTAACCCACAGCATTTCTCATAATAGCCATGGAATATTGTGTCTTAATTTAAAATGAGTGAAATTAGAAATAAATAATATCAAATAATGAAAAATATAAATCTATGTTTCTCACTGCAGGCGGTTACATCAGTAATTTATGTGTGGATGTGGATTATGAGGAAGTGAAACGGAAAATCCGTGGTCAAGCCACACCCCCCTTCATCCCTTTTTTAGGCCAGACCATAGACCAGGAAGTCTATGATGATATTGATTCCAATGGCCATCTCAACAGGTGAGACATGTTGATTTGCATATGTAACCCTATATTCTGAAATGTATGTACTCACATTTAAGATTAAACTTGTATTCTTTTCTTTTTTTTAGCAGTTTTCATAGTGATGGTGAGTAGATGTGCACAGACTGGTACTTTTAGGGAGATCGGATGTAATAGACATGTGACTGGGTTCTGTTCCTCTCAGATGTGTATGATGATGTGGACCCGGCAGGGAGTGAAGAGTTCCCGCCTCCTCCGCCAGAGATCAGGTGTCTGTCATCTGTCTTTTTTCTACATCTCACCAGCTGGAATTGCAAAATTAATAGTTTTCAAAAACTCCCCCATCTATGATTGGTTAGACAAACAGATCAGAAACAGTATTGCACCAAACTCTTTTGATTTGTTGAGCCAGTGTCGTTGTGTCTGGGTGGTCAGGTTGCTCAGACAAACAGAACAATGTTTTGATAACATCACAATATGAAAAATTGTTGGGAAATCAAACCATTTAATTGTGTAGTTATAGTTATCTTTGCATAATAAGCTGGAAATTGAGAAATTACTTAGTGCTGGTCAGAGTAGACGCAATATTTAATTTAGGATATTAAAACGGCACCTTATTTTCTTCTGTCAAATAAAGATGCCATCTATCTTGACAAAGATCCATATATCTGTGTTCCAAATACAAAATCAACAAAATACAAAATCACAGCATATTTTTCAATTTTTTTTTATTTGTACTTATTTTTTACAATGATCTATCAGAGTGCCAGATATGGAAGTATAACATTTTCCTTTCATGCACACTGTGCAAAAGTCACACACTTATAAAAAGCTGCAGAGCACCCTCGGCTGACCCCTGCAAATTGCCCAAATGTATAAATCTCAACTCCGTAATTTTTTTGGGGGGCAGTTGTGCCCTACTGGTTAGTGAGTTAGGCTTATAATCAGAAGGTTGCTGGTTAGATTCCAGTGCCGGCAGATAGCAACTGAAATGGGTTGCCATATCTGACAAAAACATGCCACTTTCACACCACTTTCACTTTAACTGTGTGTTAATGGATAACTGTAAACTACCAGCAGGGGAAAAGGCTGCTTTGTTTCACCAGCATACAATACTACCTGCCATAAAATAAAGTTTTAACATTGTTTATACTTATTATGATTTATTTTTTCTTCAGGCATAATCCAAAAAAGACTAAGCAGCAAGAAAAGGAAGAAAAAGAGTTTCGGAAGAAGTTTAAGGTGAATTTGTCACAATGTTTGTCATTTGTATTCCATACGTTAGCTTTTATTTTTATGGGTTTGTTATATGAGCTACTAAATTGTATTTTAAAATATATTATGTTATTGAACAGTTTGAAGGGCCCATCAGAGTTCTTTACACCATGATGGTTAATCCCAACGCCAGTTTGAAGAAGACCGGCAACAAAGAACTTACAGTGGTTTGTGGAGAGATTCTGGACGTTCTCCAGGAGACCAATGAGAAGAAAGTTCTGTGCCGTAATAATGAGGGGAAATGTGAGTCACAAGCCACCTGGTGGAAAACATATGCTATAATGTTGCTCACATTGATCTGCTTCTGATCTTATCATGATGAGTTGTTTACATTCATTTTAAACTCTTCACAATTGAACTGTGTGGTAACCTGATTTTTCTCTCTCTTTGCACAGATGGATACGTGCCCTTGAATTACCTTCTGTATATGTGAGTTTCAATTTGTTTTAATACTATAATACATTTTGTAGTTACTAAATCACATATGCTATTATAATTTCTCATTTTAAATTTGTATTTTTTTTTTTTTACATTTTAAAATTTTTTTTTCTTATTTCAGGGAGGGTGAAGTTTACAATGACATTGATAATGCATCAGGTACATAGAGTTTATTGTTAAGTAATAGATTATACAGATTGTATAAGTATAAAGAGAGAAATAATTAAAATACAAAATATTGATTTGTAAGCATAAACGATTGTATTTATTGTTTGTTTGTTTAATGGCAGATACATATGACAATGATGAGAGCTGACCTGCTAAGAGGTGATCGTGACATTCATGTCATCGTATCAGATCTTCTTACCTGAGAAATTAAACAGAGACTAAACATCACCCAACATTACCATAACAAATGAATTAATCATATAGTTTATATTGTAGAATTAAACAAGAAAAACATTTTGTTATGTATTTGACATTTGTTTTGTAATTATCATAGAGATATTTCTGATATTAGCAGTTACATTTATTTTCTCTTTTGTGATGTATGCCAGCCCAGCATTGTTTAAATGACAATCAAGTTCTATATTTGTTCTCTTGGTTATTATTCATATTGAAATATGTACTTACATTGTAACTATTCTATGAAAACATGCGGCGTACGATGCTCAAAAACCTGAGTGCACGTCAACAGATACAGTATGACTGTGACTGACAGCTGCAGTCAGGCAGTCCAAATAACACGTGACGTCATGCTTCGACGAAACTCGAATCGGCTCTTGACTACTTTGGTCTGACGTTCATATGCGCTTCCTGTTCGAAGTCCTGTCTGCTAGTTCAAGAAAGCTGTAGAATAAGTCAATTTTTAACTTGTTCTGAACGTGCTCTGTATGTTTATAATTTAGCAAACCTGCCAGTGAACTAGCCGATGTGCTACGTTACGTTTTTGTCGGCGAAATATTTGTGTTGAAATATTTCAATAAGTGTTGAAAGGTTGTGTATCTGCAAATGAGAGTTAAACAGTCATGCAGAATTCAGTCGAGTCTCTTATAAATGCGTTAGAGTCATACAGAGGAAGAGATAAAGTGGTAAGTGTTTTTATTTATATATACATAAAATGCTTATTAGAAAGGAAGTTACACATACTACAGTCAAGAAACATGTTTAATCCAGACATGTTATCTCTAAAGATTGATTACGTTGCTGGAAACCCAGAGATGATTTATAAATTTATCGTATTATTTTAAATATTTGTCTATATTTTGTATACAATTGTTGACTGCTTATAAAAAAACAGCTGTGTTTGTATGCAACCCTTAAACTGTATGTGTTTCTCCTGGGTTTAGATCAGGACTCTCTGCTATGGATCTCAACTAGTGGGTGGAGTTTTAACTAGCAAGAACTCTCAGTCTTCTTTGGGTAAAAGCCTTCTGCTCTTTTCTGCTCAGCTAAGTCAATGCAGAACCACGCTGAGGCTCTTTGATGACCTGTCCATGCTGGGGTACTCTATGAGCTATGGGTTAGGATCCACGGTGAGATCACAGGCCTTCTGAAGGTCTCGGTATAAATGTATTGTTGGAGTTTTGAAGTAAAGTCTGGAGTAATGGCTGTGTTTCTCAGGAGGAAGACTCTTTGGTGCGCTGGATTTCCATTCTGACAAACGTGGCAGATCAGCTGTATTACCCCTGCGAGCATGTTGCCTGGGCAGCAGATGCAGAGCTCATTAAGACCAAATCTGACAGGTGGTGGGTGCTGAGCACAGTCCTGTGGGGCTCCTCGCTCTTCCTGAACATCCTCAGGTAAAGGTGGAGAGAACCCAGATGCACCATATACAGTGATGTCCAAAAGGCTGAAACCACACTGAAAAAATAGTAAGAATTTTAGTATTGTAAAATGAAGAAGGAATATATAATGTCCTGCAATATATAATGTCCAAACTAGTTGTCTAATTAAATCAGCAAATTTGTGACATTGCCTTATCAATTCTTTTGTACAAAAGGTAATGTTTCCTTGCTCCCATTAAACATCCTTGGTAATGTAACAAGGATCAGCAGGTTTTGTACAAACCTGGATAGCTGATGCCTGTCTGAGTGTATGTTGTCATTAAAACAAATGGGAGACATACAGAAAACAAAGAAATTCTGAAGAATTTCAGTACATTTTACTTTTAATTTAAAATTTCATCCAAGTAATGCTACTAATAATGACAATAATAATGATTTGTAATAGAATGGCTTTATTCAATTTTACACAATTTTATTAGTGGCCTTTTGGACCCAATTGTACATTACTATGTGTTTTTCTTAGATGAATAACAAGTTTTATTTTTAGATCCATCAGACTAATTCAGATTTTAAAGAGAAGAATTCAGAGGTGTCAAAGGTCAGACTCTGACAGCAGGTGGGTCTTCATTTTTGAGTTAATGTCTGAATGTTAATGTTGCCATTTTTACTGTCTGTTGTGTAACGGTGCTTTTTTCTTTTCTGTGTGACAGGGAGAAATTGTTGACTCACAAAGCTCTCCTCCAGAAGCAGATCAGAGGGGAAGTGTTCAGTATCCTGAGCAGCCTGGCAGACCTCAGCAATGCCATTCACTGGATGCCACCTGGATTTCTGTGGGCTGGACGCTTTCCTCCTTGGCTGGTGGGGCTGATGGGAACAACCTCCTCTCTGATTGGCCTTCTGCAGACGAGCTCCAGCGAGCAAGAAGCATGTTCATAACTGTTTGTGGGATGGTTTTACACATAAATCAGTGCCAATGCTGATTTCAAATCCATTATAATTTTCCATTAATAACTGACTGCTGGTTGCTGAGGTGAATCAACTCAGACTGCAAGAGCCAGTGTAATAGCTGTTGTTTCATGTAGTAATTTTATGTGCAATTTATACATGATAACTGAGAGATCAGTATTTTATATCAGTATTGTTAAATTATACACTGATGAATAATGATGAAAACTAAAATGCTGTATTTAATTGTATGTAGATTAATGCCTTAGTGAAATATTTTTCTTGGTGAAAAATCATTAAAAATAATGTAAATATGAATAAGTGTAATTGCAAAATAAAATATATATTTTTTTCACAGTTGTTCTAGATGCCATTAACACTGTTGAGCCTTAGAACAATGTTTTGCAACAACATTATACATTAATTAGCATATTATGATGAAAGAAGAGGCAATTGATTAGTCATGTCTTGTTTGCGCATGCGCAGTGTAAATGTTCTGAAGTACGTTGAAGTTTTGCGGTGCGGTACGATAACAGTGACAACAAAATAAACTTGACAAAATTAATGATATCAGTTAAGCGAAATGACTCACAACACAGCCATCAATTGACTGGCACTAAACTCCAGCCGTTTGAATGACAAGAAAGTATTCGTGTGATCTTGACACATGAATGATTATTACAGGATATTTAGATCGACGGTAAGCAGAAAGAATAACACATTAAAATAAAGCTCATGTGTCGTACCGATTATTTTGCAGTGAATGTGTGTGTTTAAAACATCTGTTCACTTTACAAAATCAGATTTTTCCTGCTCGCTCAATATTTGCATACTTGAATAAATACCATCCACGTAGCATGAGTGTCAACACAGATGATCAGTGTGTGTACATGTTTGACTGTACTTATATTTGATTTATTTTATGTGAAACATGTCAAAAACTAAGTTATGAGGAACTCTGAAGTGGTCCTCACTGATGTTTTAATGGTAGGGTTACGGTATAGTATATTAGTATATCGTATACATGTAGTTTAAAATCATTCTCTTTGGGTTTACAAGAGGTTATTACTCATACAGCTTGTGGGGAGTTTGTTTTACATGTGTTTTTTACCAGATAGCAACATGTCTTTGCAGCCCGTAACTGCTCTGATTTACCTTAAGATAATCTATCAAAACGTATTGTTATTGGTAATAGAGGTGTAATCTAAATGTGAAAAGGTAAAAGATAGCCAATAAAATATTTAATTTTTGGTTTATATAGTTCCTATATAGTTCCTATCTTTCCATGTGTAGTAATTAATAGTCTTGCTGACTTTATATTTGTCGTTATTGGTATGGCTTCATACTGACTGAGCACCATCCAATCAGAGACTCTTTGTTTATCCCCTAGTGAAGTGTAAGGGTGACTGCGCTTTCTCTGTAGTTGCCCCCAGACTCTTTATCTGTTTTTAGGTCTAATTTAAAAACCTTTTGTTTGATAAGGCATAGAAATTTCACCTTGCATTGTATTTTACAGTTATTTTATTATGTTGAAGGGCTTTTATTGTATGTTTCTATTATTTTATGGTTAATTCTATTTTGTTTACTATTGTGCTTTTTGTTTTTTTTCTACAGCACATTAGTTTGAATTTAATTGTGCTATATAAATCTTGCCATTTTATTGCAATATAATAATAATAATAATTGTAAAATGTGGAAAATTGTTGTAAGAAAAATTAAGGGTATGTCCAAACTTATGCTTTGTAGTGTACAGTAGCCTGTCTTTTGCCTATGTCATCAGTTTATTTATTTATTTTTTTACATGGGGCAGGACTTCTTTGGAGGATGAATGAATTTTAAGAGACTTCTAATGCTCTTTACTTGAGGAAATCTAAAAATTGTTGGACGAGGCGTACACTGACAGTACCATTACAAATGGCAGAGCAGGATTTTCTCAATGATGGAGGTTTGGGATCTGAACAGAGTTCCACATCTGCCACTCACGATTCTTCAAACACTCAGTTCACAGCTTCAGCTGTGGGGACACCTAGGGCTCCTGATGGCCCTGATCTTGTGTGTTCTTTTCTCATAGTGGAGTCTAAATGCTCAGCTAACCCTCCTAAATCCACAGTCTTTTCTAGTGAAAATCTACCTCCAAGTCTCGAGTTGGAGGATCTAGATTCCTATAACCTGATCGTGCCTCCACCACTGGACTGGAGGTCCGACTCTTCCAGCGAGGCAGGTTCGGCTGGAGAACTTGAAAGCTTTTCTGTGGGAGAATTTGAGATGCCTGGATCATTTAAGACAGATTTGAGTGATGACACAATATCTACTGTAAGTGATTACGGAGCTCAGAACTTCACTGTGGCTTCTGACAAAACAGAAGAGCTTCCGGCTCAACAAATGTGCGAGATAAAGCCTAAAAGGATCGTTTTTCAAAAGCAAGCAGAGCAGCAAGAAGAAAAAGAGAAGCAGGTGGAGGAGAGAGAAGTGAGCAATGAAGAAACCAAGAAAGAGAAAATGGAGGAGAAAATTAGGAATCGTGATCTTGACCATACCCACATTCAAAGTCTGCTCACTCAACTCCATCTTTTCCATCCATCAACACCAATCAGCAGTCCAGCCAATTGCACTGCTGATGATACAGCCAATCATGGTGCTTCAAACCACTCCAATACTTCAGTGGAAGCCACCACCCTCTCCGGCCAGAGGATGGGGCTTAATGCCAAATCAGCAACCACAGATGAAGACAGGAGCGTTCCTAGAGGAGCAGCCCTGCTCTTTTCAAAGGAGTACCAGAGAGATCTCCTGCAGCTTTTGGAGGGCCCAGACCCTGAAGAAACAAGACCCATTCCTCAGCTAGTTCACACGCCCCTGCTGACCCCAAGTGCAGAACTTCAGCCAGGACTGAGACGGCAGAGCAGTGATGCAGATGAGATGATCTCCATATCTCACAGCGAGGATATCTGGCACAGACACCTGCAAGATGAGCTGCTGGTCTCAGGAATTGCAGAGGAGGGTCAGTGGGCGGCATCAGAACGTTTGACTCCGGATCAGCCTCTAGGGGAGACCAATGATCTGGTGAGAGGCTACTGGTGTCTGTTTTTGTTGGTGATAAAATCATCAGGCTTTGCTGATGTCACAGGTTTGGTTTCTTTTTTGTTTTTAACAGGAAGTTGAAGCACAGCCTGCGTTTAAGAACGGTATGTGGCTCATTGCAGAATTCTTTTTATGTTTCTGTTTCATAGATCTTGTGAAGCTAATGATTGATAATGTAATTTTGTTATTGTTGTCTGAAGTGCCTGGTCCTTGTGACCCTGAAGATCTCCTGGATGGAGTGGTCTTTGGGGCGAAATATCTTGGTTCTACACAGCTGCAGTCAGAGAAGAATCCCTCCACCAATGCCCGTATGGCCCAAGCACAGGAGGCCGTGGACTGCATCAAGGTTGAAAAATATCAAAACAAAAAGCAGATTTTGTCATCATTTACTCACCCTCATGTCATTCTAAGCCTGCATGACCTTTTCCCATTTTGTGAAGAATGCCCAGGCAATGAAAATAGGTATGGAACAAGCTGAAAAAATAACAAAGGAACAGCTTTGAAATAACATGAGGTTGAGCTAATGACAGAGTATTCTATATTTTGGTTGGAGTTAATCTTTTAAGCAGACACTATCGTTAAATGTGTATCAGCTGATCAGAATGGTTGTATTTTTGCATGTGCATGTTTATGTAACACTCAGGCACCTGAGGGAGAGTCACAGCCTATGACGGAGGTGGATCTGTTCATTTCCACACAGAGAATCAAAGTCCTGAGTGCAGACACACAGGTCGGGAACAACAGCATGCTTGTCAGTGTCTCTGATGTTGTCTGTTTTCTGACATGTGGCTGATTTCTCATGTTTTCCCCCGATGGTTTCAGGAGGCCATGATGGACCACACTCTGCAGATGATTTCATACATTGCAGACATTGGGAACATTGTGGTTTTGATGGCCCGCAGGAAGCCGGCTGGCCGCAAGACAGTAGATCCAACAGGCAGCTCTACAGCACCACAGAAGAAGTGCTGGATGATCTGTCATGTGTTTTTATCAGAGGATGTAAGTGAAGCTTTTTGTCTTCTCAGTACTGCAGACATTTTTGGTTCATTGTCAATAATCAAGTGTTGTTTATTGATCAACCACTTGTTTTAAGGACAATACCATGTTCGATGTAGTTTATAATCATTTGTGTCGGCCTCAGGCTCAGATCATCGCGCAGGCTATTGGTCAGGCGTTTGGTGTCGCGTATCAGCAGTTTCTGTATGCTAATGGAATTAAAGCCTGTGACCTGCAGCCGGGCGAGTACAGCGATTACCTCGGCACTCAGGAGCTGTATAACGGAGACCTGGACCACTTTTCACGTTCTGAAAACATCAGAGAGGTATGATTGCTTTTCTTCTCTACGGATCTGTGCCAAAACTACTTCTACTTTACTATAATTAACTAGCAAAATTATCTGTTAACCGCAACTAATATTAATATTGAAACCAGTTGAAACAGTGAACAAAAAAATAATTCGTTTGAAATAAGTCCAGTTTTTACATTTGTTAATTTTCAGGTGTGCATATCAAAGAAGCCAGGGGAGATTTTAGGTGTAGCAATTGTGGATTCTGGCTGGGGATCCATCTTGCCGACAGTTGTTGTCACCAACCTGCTGCACGGTGGTCCTGCTGAGCGCTCAGGCGAGCTGAGCATCGGGGATCGCATCATGTCCGTTAATGGCACTAGTCTGGTGGGACTCCCCATCACTACCTGCCAAAGCATCATACGAGTAAGATGAATAAAACAATCATAGTAAAACCACAGTTCAAATTTCTGACTGCTCTGCGTCTCACTGCTAGGATGTGTCCATCCTTTATTCTCTCTAGGACCTGAAGGGTCTGTCAATTGTGAAGCTGAGCATCGTCCACTGTCCACCTGTCACCATGGCGATTATTAAGCGTCCAGACCCCAAGTATCAGCTGGGATTCAGTGTGGAGGATGGGATTGTAAGCAGCAGACATGTTGATAAACATGTTGATAAAATCCTGTCAAATGTAAAATATTCTGTTACTCTGTATACGTAGTTTTCTCATATAATGTGATTTCCATCATAGATTTGCAGTTTAATGCGGGGGGGAATTGCTGAGCGGGGTGGCATTCGAGTTGGACATCGCATTATTGAGATCAATGGGCAGAGCGTTGTAGCCACGGCCCATGATAAGATCATCCACATCCTATCCAATGCTGTAGGAGAGGTGAGATGAATTCTTAGACTCATAGCACATAGTTCACACTGTAGACAAATCTGATTTCACATCTGACTGTCCACACTGTTATTTTGCAAGCAATAAAATCAGATCAGTCAGACAGTATAAACAGTGTCTGTTGTTTTATGCATCACCCTAACCCCATTCACTATTCCCTAGAAAGCGAATTGTCAAATAATTTACCAGATGTGAAAAAGAAAACTAAATTAAGTTAAATCTAAGAAAACTAAACACATGACCACGTCTTAGAAACTTAAAATTTAATAAATAATTAATACATTTTATACATAAAATAAGCATTTTCTCATTTATAACAGATTCATCTGAAGACTATGCCAACATCAACATATCGTCTTCTGACTGGACTAGATCAGCCTGTGTTCCTTTAAGACATACAGCTTTTAACAAAGAACACATTTCAATATTTAATAGAAACACTATGGTGCTGGACATGTTTAAAAGAGAAACAAATTATGGACCTCCATTTTAAAACTGTTTAGAGACTGAAA
>JAZGTK010003119.1:0-25698 GCA_036877625.1 Ambastaia sidthimunki | reverse complement strand
GTATAGCTACTTTGTATCCTGTGACCTTTCTAGCTGTCTCACTCCACTCGCACACCCCCAGAGTCTGTCAGTTTTACTGATCAGCTACATTACAGCTCATGTTTTGGTCGGGTTCCACAGCCAGCGGATGTCATCACTGAGTGGCTTTCTGGGCAACTCTTTCTCCGCTGATTGTATCAGGAAGGTCTTATAGGGTGAAATGGAAGATTTATGTTCCCTCTATTGCATTTTAGTTTGTTTTATACTTTCATCATTGTGTTTCGAACTCACTGTTGTCTGACGAAAAGCCGATACTAAATTCGGTCTGTCTCCTACAGTACCTGTGATACACAATCTAATAAGTTGAGTTTTCTGTACAGAGAATTGCATTGGATCCAGTGAGCTGCACAGTGTTGGGAAACTCACAGATGTTATGATGGTTTTCCTCCTCATCATCCAGCATGAACGGCCAGGGAAACAGCATTCAGAAAGAGAGAGCAGCATTGAGAAACAGGAAACAGCATTGAGAAACAGCATTGAGAAACAGGAAACAACATTGAGAAACAGGAAACAACATTGAGAAACAGGAAACAGCATTGAGAAACAGGAAACAGCATTGAGAAACAGGAAACAGCATTGAGAAACAGGAAACAACATTGAGAAACAGGTAACAGCATTGAGAAACAGGAAACAACATTGACAAACAGGAAAACAGCATTGAAAAAATATTCCATTTTGACATGTAGTCTATGCTTAGGCTAACATACAAGAAATGCAGTCTGTAGTATGTATGCTGTATATTTTGTCTACTGTATGCATGGAATACATGGATTACTTATTACTGACACAATGTCACACGTTGTTACACATTTTGTCATTTTCCTAGCGCAGAGCTTTATCTCTCACTGAATAATTGCCAAACTTCACCTGTCTGAAACGCATGTTTGAAGACTGTATCATCATTGACTGTCTCTGTCTTGTCATACATTATACAGTGTTTGTCAAGATAGCCACTTAAATAGCTATTACAGAATGACATCTTTAAGATAACGCAAGCAAACTGTAATTTAGTTTATATAAGTTACATAAGTTCTCAATCAGAACCGTTGAAGCAGAACCTGAAGCATAAGTACTCGAGTGTGTATGTGAGTGAGAGCTAACACGATATGTATGGCACATCCCTCCGACACTGATACGCAGGTGGCCTTTAAAAACAGTCTGAGTGAGCGACGTCTGGAGTTTCTCCCAATAAAGTTGTGATGCTGGAAGCCTTCAGATCAGAACAGTGTGAAAAATCCAAACCCATCAAAGCAGATGGAGACTGTGAAAGTTCAGTTCTGTAGCCTGGAAATGCAGGAAACCACCTGCGGTAAGTCAATTAACACAGGTCTGACTTCCAGCATCACAACACAGACCGACAAACAGCGGATTCAAATTCAACAGACCTGCATCCCTGCCGATAAAGCCACACACCTCAGAAGCAGAGCAACAATTTACCGGCTAGTACAGAGCGTGAAAGTGAATCCATCACCAATATCCATTTGTGACACACACTTTCTTCTTTTTCACCCTCTTTTTCCAGTTTGGAAAGATGTGAGTCGTTCTTTTTAAGATAGTGGAAAAATAATGAGGTCTCTGATCCAGCTGTGCTAGAGTCAATATGTTAGTTGGCCTCTTATGGTTATCTGGACATTTTGTGGATATGCTAATAATAAACCAGCCCTCTGCAGTTTCAGACAGATATATTGATGCCTGTAAAACTTTGCAGTAACTATAATTCTAAAATGACATTTTTGTACTTTTTTTAATTGGGTTTTTTAACACAAAGGTTTTGACACTAGTTTTTTTTTCTAAACGTAATGTGAGTAATAGGTCAGATTGAAATGATTTGTCCTTATTTTTTGGTATTTGTTTTGGTGCCATTGTTCTTGACACAGTGTTATGACTATGTGCTTTGATTTGGATGGAAAGAAGCAGTGTTTACATCTCTAACATCTCCTTTTGTGTTTCACAGAAGCAAGAGAGACACAAGGGAGTGTATGCAATGACAGAAGTTTCATTTTGTGGTGAGCTATTCTTTTTAAAGCAAAGGAATCGGGCACCCTGGGTTACGAATCTAACAAATAGTTGCTTGTACCAGGGTCTGCCCATCCTCTTCTCATATGGCATCTATTATGTCCTTATAGCACATTTCCCGTTTCTTTCAGATAGCTGTAGAAAGCACTCAGAAGTCATTGTGTCACCGGGAGGCCCTTTGTGGCTCCACAGGAAATGAATTATAATGTTAACTGTTTTCCGTCAGTGAAGGGCCTGATGTAGACGGCTCTCACTGGGCTAGTGAATAAACTGCTGGGGCTTTAATTGATTCCCCTGACTGTCAATAACAACAGAACGTTTTCAATAGAGACCCATTTATGTGGAAGAAAGGGAGGCTTGGATGAACAGAAGGAGAATTTCAGGGTGGTGATGATGTGTATTTGGTCTCCGAACTGCACGATTCGTGTCTTTTCTTCCTGAGAGCTCTGCTGAAATGCGAGGGCTGAGGTGACTCTCGCCTAGCACAATGGTTAATTGAAATGCACTTTTGTATGGAGTGCAGTTATCATGGGTCTTTTTGACTCATTTTTCCCGCAGTCTGAACACTTTATTCCACATGAATCACACACTGTGCTGCCAGCATCACCAAAACAATTATAGTGACATTTGCGACATCAAATATCAAAGTCATATACACATTTTTTTTTTTTAGTTTTCAGGTTTTATACCAATCATACCAAAAGCTTATCATATATTTAGCTTCACAATTTGCAGTAACAACTCACAACAGAATATTCCAACCTGTCAGTGGTTGGTATTAAATATTACTTCATGTTTCTTGAAACTGTATTTTCAATATGGTTGCCACAAATGTTGTAAGCCATAATTAAAACTGTATTAATTCTATTGCATGAATTCTATTAATAACAAAGTTATCAGACTTAAATGTGTCTGCAAACAAATGCTAAAGCTTTTCTCAGAAATAACTTGTCATTTTTACAATGACTTTCTTCCAACTGGTCCCAAGATCATTTTTACTAGATGTATGGATCCATTTGTCCTCAAATTTCGACAGGAGCCCTTGGCAGAGTTACCGCAGGTGTAGTTCATCACATTAACTACGGATGTGTTCCAGGTTTGACAACCAGAATGTTTCCACATACAGTACATCTTAAATTTTTATGCAGTTTGGAGACCAAAAACAAAATTCAACAGCATCACAAACTCTCCTGTCCAACTTTTTGTGGCTTTTGTTTTGCTTGGAAGTATGCTTAACAATTAAATGGAGAATTTATGTAATACAAACATTTTTGTGATTCAGGTGTGCATATTTTTGGGTTCACTGTACATCATTTATATGATCATGAACAAAGGAGTTTTAGTGTTTAGTGTTACTGCCTTGTTTAGTTTCATTACAGCACAATTCATCTCATTTGCAATAACATATAATATACTGTCTCATCTAGATGGTAATGTTGTGTTTTGTGGTATAATGGCCACTTTAGTTGTTTTGGCAGTTAAAGGACAAATTGGGCAGTCTGTGCTGTAACACTGTAATTGTGTCATGATGCAATTTAAAAAGTATATTTCAGTCCTCTTTTCCTAAAAAAAAGAGACAAAAATGTTACAATAGTGCTTTAAAGGTGCAATAGGTAATTTCTGAGAAACGCAGTTGAAATTTAAAATTGACACCTAAACAAACACACCCATCCTTTATTTGCTCCACCCTCAAATAACAAACACTTTGTGCAACACAAGCAATGACAGCTGGCGCATCATACAGCCCCTGTTGCTGATTGGCTATGAGAATGATCAGTCTGATCCACTTTGTTCTCCTATTTACATAGCCAGGACTATGTGCAAACACAGTTCTCCAACAAACACACCTGTTAAACAAATATAAGTATTAGGTGTTGTGAAAGCTAATATTTAAGATTCAATATTGGTGTGTTTTGTGCTTGAATTGTTAGCAGTATTTTTCATAATTTAGGGCTTCTGCTCAGGGAGGAACGTTCTTCTTTAGTTAGAGGAACTGTAAGTTCATGAAAAACTCCCCTTGACAAGAGTTTCTGTCCCATGAGCATCACCCTTCATCTTAAGATGTTTGGTTCACAGTATTGCCATGTGTCTGCATGGCCCGTCCAAGCGCCGGTGCGGAAAATGTCTGTGGCATTTGCCCCCAACTGAGGCCTCACAAAGATCATCTGAGTTTTTATGTATTTATCATCTGTGAAATGATCTGTGTCACTGTGGCAGGCCAGTCTTCAGCAACGGGCATTCATGCACAAGATTACACTCATTACTTTTATGTGTGGTGCATAGTGACTGCAGGAGGAGCCTGGGTCACACCGAGTGCATTATTCAGTATGAACACAGTATGTGAGTGATTTTATATTCAGGGGTACATTTGGCATCAACCAGGATTCAATTTTCAATATTTAGATTGAAAGTTAATTCATATACTCTCTGGACTATGTGCTGTTATTGATAGTAGCAGAAAATCAGAGGTCACTCATCAGTTTGTCTTCAAAAATAAAGGGACAGTGTTTTTCTCTGTAAGAACTTGGAACTACTGCTTTATATACCTTTAGTTTTATTTGAGAAAAATCTATATAGAACACTTTGGTCCATGTTATGTCCTTGTAAATTGATGTAGTTTCACAAGACCACAAGTGCACAGTACCAAGTGTGGCTTGTATTCCGTTTAAGATTAATTTAACCCCAGCGGAAAGCTATAAGCTCTCTGATGTATCAATTAACTGAGGTCTTTGCTATTCATTACATTACCCATGTACACGGTGATGGATCCTATCTCCTGTTTGGTAATGCGTATAGAGCAGTACAGTGTCGGAAAAGAGCGAGTGAGGGAAGCTGAAAGAAAGAGTGAGAAAGTGAGAGGTGACCTGAACCCAAACGGGGAGGAATCTGAGCCCCTGAGGAGTAAACACACTGTAAAAGCAGCACAACCTAAATCTGCTGTTACGGGTAGCGGAGTGGAGCTTGTACTTTCTTAACAGGGCCAGAAACACAGCCGAGGGGATGTGAACCTGTAATTCCTTTTCCCTGTTGCGTGAGTCAACACTGAGTGTGTAGACGCTTTCTCTGAGATACAAGAGCGACTGGAAAGATAGGTCAGTGTATACTGAGCAGCACTGAACTGAAATGTTTTTGTAGGCAGTGTTTTCTACTGTGCAGTTCAGAAATTAGCATTTTACCCATCGCTAATTTAAATAAGAACAGCGTTAAGGTAATAAAGGTGCTGTGTCGGTTTTTTGGTGTTAAAGTATTTAATTTTCATGGGTAACTGTGAGCCATTCACAGGTTGATTTTTATGGAGTTCAGAAATGTATCTGTGGGATTCATAAGCATTTTACCCGTAAGTAATTTAAAGATGAAGTAAAGAGGAAGTGTATCAGTGTTTCAGAGTTAAAGTGTTTAATATTCAAATGTTCAATCAATCATTGGTTCAACCAATGGTGTGAGTTTGGGGTGGAGCTATTTTAGAAGATAGACCAATGGTAGGAGTGTTTGGAAAGCTTGCTTGAAAACGGTCATTGTTAGTGATAAATTATAATTTACATGCTTCAACTGTAAACATAAAGTACAGTGCATATGAAGAGCTAAATGTGACTAATATCCTCCTGCTAAAATGGAAGTGGAAATGCTTTTAAAAACCCAGTCTGGAGTGCAGCCATGTCAGAGATTTCTATGACTGAATTGTTCTGTTCATTGTTAGACTTTGCCTGATTGATAATTTTAAGGAGCCTTTTGACTGAAAAATGATTTTCACTTCTGTAGTTTTCTTAGGCTCTTGTGATTTCAATGGGATCCACAGAACATCGGTTCTTTTCAAAAGAGAAATTCAGTATAAAAACTTAGAGTATAAAGAGTATAAAAACGAAGTGTCAGTCATATTAGACGGTAAGCTGGTTTTCTAAATCTTATATGAAATGGATACATTTGACCCTGAGTTATGAGTGTGAATGCACCACGTTTATATGTTGCCTAGTAACCACAAACAGCCTTTAACTGTGTTACTTTGCTGGTGAATTGTTTATTTAGAGTCATTATTATTAATAATTAAATTGCTCATTAAACATTGGGGGCTTTCATCATGTTAATGTTGTCGCTGTTTTATTAAAGCAATAAGGCAGTACGCCACGGGAGGCCGTGTGTTACAATGATTTTATGACAGCTGAGGGTGTAAGAATTGATCAAATCAGATTCATTATTAAGATGAGAGAAAACAGCGTAGACAAGTATTTTATTTTCTCTTTTTACTCCCCTTCTAAGTATTTTTCTGATTAAAGGTTTTACTGTTTGAATCTCACAATCGTCGTGCAAAGAAAGCGCAGAAACAAAATGGTGGGTGTCAGTGGGGTAATTTTGTTTATGAAGTTGAGTGTACCTCGCTGAGATGATTATGAGGTTATGATTGTTGTCACCCAGCCTGCCATTGTACTCAACCTGCTGTTGGTTTCAGTTATCACAGTTTGTGTCTCCAAATCCAGCTCAGGCTGCGAAGCCTCCTGAAACTCTTATTACATAAAAAGACAATCCATAAACATCAGAGACCTTCTGTATCTTCATGTACAAAGACAGGTTTTGTTCCTTTCCTTTGCAGGCCGGTTTGGGCCCTTCTCGTGAAGTAATCTGGCCTTTTTAGGGGTCTTTGTGCTCCCTCATCAGGGCGATGTGGGATTGGAGTTCAAGAGGGCTCTAAAGCCTCCAGTCAGATGACTGGTTTTGCTAGACTCACGATTTCATCACAGACGGGAGAAATCAGTGGCTCATTGTAACGTTAGCCACGGAAGCCCATATTTCACAGGAAGTTATGACTCGTTTTACAGCATGCAAATGAAGCGGTTGAACGCTAATGAAGGCATCTTTGACATGACTGATTCTGCTGTCAATAAGCGTGGGTGATGGTAGCGCTTATATAAATGGCTCAAATCAATGGGCTGTTCTGATCAATGATCTCTGAGTATGGAAGTGATGAGTGCATAACTCTTCAGTCCGAGTTCACATGACGAATATTGGAGAAATTAATTAAGCGTAACAAGCTTTTTGCCCGCAGAGATTGCGTTCAATATGCTGTTTAATATAGTGTTGTTTTCTCAGCTGATTTAACTAACAGCTTTCTTGAGAAATAATTATTCTTGAAACTACTTGGAGAAAACTGACCTTAGAATAAGATTTGTTTATAATGATGCCCATTATAGGTTTCCATACTGCAGCACCGAGATTGCAACACATTGTGTCATGAATTGTGGTCCAACCGGGGTACATTTTTATGCATTTTTGTTATTCACATTCTGTCAGGTCTCACCATGACATTAAGATACATAAATGCGAACACAAGCTGTTTTGGGGCTGGTTTAACCAGTGTTTAGCAGTCCATGAAAAAGAGAGACTGCTTTTATGTTAATTTATTTTAAAGTTATGCATTGTGCATAACATGCGATGTTGCACTGCTTGCAATGTACACAGCTTTGTTGAATTTAATGGGAGTAATTGCAGAGCTTGTCTGGGTGTTAAAATCCCCGTTTTCAGTATGTACCCAAGTACATAATACAGAATCAGTTTGTTTCTGGACCTTATAATTTACAAATTAAGCTCTCTGTCTGACAGAATTTCGAATGCTCATTCAAGCTTAATATGTATATATATGTAATACATGTATTTTTTTTCAGAGTTTAAGTTGTGTTCTATATAGAATGTATATGCAGTGATTTCTGGGCATTGTAAATGAGTACAGATTTCTTCACCGAGATAGACCGTTTTCTCTCAGCAGATTTACTTTTAAAATAGAATAATAAAAGTAATGATTTTTTTAATCCACCTGGATTTTTTTTATTCCTGCCAGACATTGAACGGTGACAATACAGTACGTGTGAGAAAACTGATATCCTGGGCTTGGCAGAGAACTTGTTCCATCAGTCTTTGAAAATGAGGAAATATTTCAATGCTCTGGATCCAATTAAATATAAGCAGCCCAGTGACTGCCATTTTAAAGCCAGCTGCTCTGCTGTATCATTAAAGATCCTGCTTCCGGAAATAAGTCTGACAGAACGGACAAGCAGGAGACAAAATAGCCAGGTTTCCTGCCTTGCTGATTCTCAAATTCCATGTCATGCCTGCTTGTTGTGTGCAACATTCTGTAATATTCCACCAAAGTTGCATGTTTTTGTGGTTTAGGTAACAAGTGTGTGAGCTCTTGTTGAGGCCTGGCCTGTGTGGGTGTGCAGCAACAGTTAAACTTATGAGAAAACATACAGAGTGTTTCTATTGTGAGTAATTAACTAATTAGTTAAGGGAAAAAATAAGTACAGGATTTGAACACATTTAATGTTTTTCTGTGATCACAAATTATTGGCCTGTGGGGTTTTGCTATTATTAAAATACATAAACAACAATTAGTTAATGGTATCCTGCGAAACAAGCCACATTATTAAGCTGAAGGCACATTTAGCTTTAGACGAGAGCTGTGCATTTAATATTTATAAGGCTGATGATGAGGTTGCTTTGTAGTTTAAACAGTGGACTGAGTTTAAAGCTATCGTTCTCATAGATCGATACTTCAAAATATCAAAATACTTATTTCCTATAGACTAATACAATGAGTATTTGATTAATAATAATTGTGCAGTTTATTTCTTTTTGAGAGTGACAGTAAATCAGGTGGTGCTAGAAACTTCTGTAGGTTCAGAAAATCTGTAGGTTCAGACCCTATAAAAGGTCAGTCATGAAACTGAGAGTCACCAGCTCTGGCAAAACCACTGTGCTGGTACTATAATACAGTTGTGCTATCAGATGGTACTTAGGTAGGCCGTTTTGGAGAGGCTAGCCATAGCAACCAAGCTTAAAAGCATAAGATAAAGCCACGCCTTCTCCAATATGGCACTAAGGTATGCAAATACATAGGCAAGTAGAACATTCTATCAAATCATTCGGACCGAATGCAGTGATTGGACAAACATTTTGCCTTTATTATGGTATAAACTGTTGTACTCAATGACTACCTTGTATGGAACAATGGCATTGACAGGGTTCTCCAAGGTTTTTCTGTGCTAGTTGAGCTTTTTTGGGGCAATTCCTCTCTTCCTGTAATTGTCTTGTGCCTTTGAGAAATTTCCCTGACTTCAGGTTGCACCTAGAGTATTGTTCCTTTAATAAACACAGTGTAACAATTATAAAATGACTCCTAAAGACCAACTAAATGTAAGAACTGAAATGCTCCTGACTAAACAGCATCTTTAGTGGGACAAATTCAGAGCTTTGAAACTTAAAATGCTTCAGAATAGTTTGGGCCGCCTCAGAGCTGCGTTTGACTGAGAGCTAAATGGTGTCGTTCGTCATCTTGACAGGCAGGTCTGTAATAAAGCAGCACCTGTGAGAAAGTTGTAATCTCCATTTTAAATGTGGTTTTCATATGTACATGTACTGCAGCAAAGAAAGTCCTATAGGCCTGACCAAGAACTAATGAAAAAGGGATGGTGGCTTTCTGAACCCACCACAAGCAGATTTCAGATTAGAAAACTAATCATCACTAAAAACAGGAAGATAGAGAAACAGTGAGGGGGGAGAAAGAGAGAGTTTATACTAAGCATCTCTTGATCTCATATCTTGAAACTCAAACTGTCTTACTCTAATTCTGTCTTATGAATCATAGCTCTGTTTTACACACACACACACACACACACACAATGTGAATATTTTGGATGTTTTTCAAGAAATGGTTCATTTTTTGTGAAGGTCTCTCACATCTCAGATCATATTTCTTTCTACAGTTTATAGTGACCATGTAACTATAAAGAAGAGGGTCTGAGAGGTCTGAGATGTTAAAATGTTCATGTTTGATGTTAAAACAGTATTCATATTGCTCACTGTCTGTGTATTCAGGGATTAGAGAGAGAGAAAGAGAGAGAGATATTAACGCATAACTGTGAATACCCCAGGGTTCATGGAAGATATTAATCCCCCCAATGAATGATTTACAAAATTGGTTATGGAATGCTAACTTCCGCAATGCCATAAACATCCAAAGGGCAGAGAAGGATCCAAACTCTAGCACAGAACTTTGATCTGAAGTCCAGAGTGTGTGGAGGTGAGAGAACACGATGCTTTAGTGTGTGTGTTTGTTTGATGTCACACGTTTAAAGGCAGTGTAATGCTAACATGTAAACTTGATGCATGATACTGTAGTAATGTATGAGGTGTAAAATCAATATTTGTTCACATTTTTCTCATTTCTGCAATCTATGAAGAATATGATCATTTTCTGGAAAGAAAGATGTTGATATTGTAGGTCAGAAATATTGAATTGTTAATGGGCTGCTGGTATCATCCTGATGTTATATATCACAGTGAGGGTGGGTGAAATTAACCATGTTTGACACTGATCTTAAAAGCTTAGATACTTAACCTTCAGACAACCACTGTTTACTTAACAAACTGCTTAAGCTCCATCAGAGTTGTGTCTGCATGCAGTCGGGTTGGACATATTGTCGGGACAGCTGTCATTCAGACAGTTAAACAGAACGATCTCTTCTTTAGGTGACTCACTCTGGGAAGCGTCCAAATCTCTGGCTCTGTTTTTTTGTTTTAATTAATTTTCGCAATGTGGCGAAGCAGATGAACGGATCTGAGGGAGGCTGTGAGAACATCTGCCCTGGAGATCTGTCAGCCGTGTAATCGGTAAACTGCATTCTGCCACTCAGTTCCTCGTCCCCTGCCACCATCCGCCGAACCTCCAGCTCTCTAGTTTCTCAGGTCTTTTGAGGGATTTGCCAGCTGTAGAATTAGCAAGCGGTTTTGTAACTGCTGTGAGTACAGGTGTGTTCTGAAAGGATTCTTCGAGGGCTGTATTTTGGTGATGTCTTGTTCCAACGGTGTACACAAATTAGCAGCCGATTCTCGCTGTTGGTTTACTGTACACGCGAGCTCTCCATGGTGCTGAAGCCATTATTTCTCAGCTATTCAACAAGTTTTCCAGTTGTCAGTTTATTTGTTCATTTTTACTTGAGGAAATCCAATCCAGCAATAGCCTGAAGGGGGGCTTTGGTTTGTGTTGTTTATCTTTAAAGGGCAGTGTGAGAAGTTGGTTATATTAAAGGGGTTTTAGATGGATTTTTACTTTGTCTCTGCAGAACACATTGGGGAGCTGAAATGTGGGAGAGTTCTGATCCGGCTTATGAACAGAAGAAAATATAATATTCTTGTAACTTGTGTTAAAATCTTAGCCTGACCTTGTGTTGTCTCTCTCTCTCTCTCTCTCTCTCTTTCTCTCTCTCTCTCCTATAACACCACTATTGTTTTCATTATTATATATTACAAAGAATATAATTCTCATTACTCATTGTTGTACAAAAGGACATATTAGGTAATGAGAATTTTGTTGAAAAATGTCTTTGTCATTAAAAATGTCACAGTGCAAAAAAAATAACAGCCAAAGTGTGTAATATCTTTTGACCAGAACGTTTGTATAAGATTCACCCCAAAGATCTTCTGAGGAAAAACTTCAGTCAAAGGAAACACTCGTTAAATATTTAACAAACCAAAGTGTCATGCATTTAATTCTCCCAAATAGTGTGTCGGAGAGCACTTTCAGTTTACAAACAAATCTAATTAACATTTATCCTTGATGGGGCATTAGAATGTTTAAAGGAATACTAATGTCGACAAGAAAATTCCAAGAATGTGAGAGAGACGCAGAACGAGGAAAAGAAAGAGAGATGCTTCACACTGATTGAATAAGGATTTGCAATGACAAATACAAGAGAGCTTGTTTCTGTGGTCATCATCTTCCTTTATCACCGGCCATCAAGCAAGACTAGCTTTCCTCCTTGTCTCTGCCTTCCTCAGATGCAGACGGAGATAAATTGCGGAAAATTAAACGGGTACGTGTTAAAATCGTTTCAGTGGGTTCACTGCACTCTGGTCAGAGACTCAGAATCACAGCAGGGACATTAAATAGAAAACTCAGAATCTGCTGTGTGCATTTCATTAAGTATATTTCTTATGCCAAGTAACTGACAGCAGTGAATAATCAGCAATGCACAACCTCATTTGGCCTCGCACAACCTCTTTTCTTTGCTGTGAAGCTCTTTATCTATCAACCCTTTGATTCTGCTGAGGCGCTGGTTGCTAATGTTTAGCATGGCTTTATGTAGTATATACTGTGTGATTCATGTTTCTTTATCAGCTTAGTTATTAAATAGAATCATGGAGAGTTTATGCCATTGTCCATGGAAACGACATTCCATTCATTTGGATGTTTCCAGTCTGCCTATCTATCTATTGTTCTCTCTACATATTGAAAGACTAGGGAGGGTTAATTGATCTACAATGTCTGTTGGATGTATATTTTAGGATGATATCAGAAGGTTTGGCTTAGTGGGTAGCGATCTGGTTCCTGACCCAGAGATTCATCGCCATTTTGTCCTTGAGTGACACTCTTAACAGGTGTTGTTATAGTAAGATTGTCCTTGTAGTGAAAATTTACATTTTAAGATTAAAAAAATGTCAGGGGGTTGCCAGAGTGTTGCTGTGTGGTTCTTAATGTTTTGCTTTGCAGTTACTGGCATTGCTGATTCAGTTTTTTTAGTTAATAATCCCTCCTTTTATGCAAGTCTATGGGGTTTTTAAATATATTTTATCATTTGCATTGTGAATATTAGTACTCAATCAATATATTGGTAACGAAAAGGAACTGAATGAGTTAAAATTTCATTAAAGATTCAAATCTCAAACAAAAGATATGAAGCTTGTCTAAACAACCACCACTAATAATAACATATTTTTATAATCCCTAATTGTGTTGTTTTGATGCATTAACTTGCAGAGTTGACTCACTCAATTTTGTCAGTGTTACCATAGTAACACGAAATCTTAATAAAATATTAATTTGATAAAAATTTGAGAACACCTAATCTTTTCAAAACATCTATGACAGACTGCTGAATGTGCTGTGTATTTGCAAAACATGTTGTATTTCTGAAGAAGCCAAGTACAGCCTATTCTGTCAACATCCAAACCCTGCTGACTTTTACCATGTCCAGGCTGGTATTGATTCAGTTTATTGATTGGTGCGCAGCTATTATACTGGTGTGTATGGAGACTGTAAGCCACAATATGGAGTTTGACTCAGAAGTGAACAGTAGGGCCCTGGAGAACTGCCTCACTACTTGCCTAAATATGATCCATTAGAGCAGAGTTAACCGAGTATATCTTGGTTAACTCGAGTTTACATAGTAATGAGTCAAACAAATGACACAGTCAATTTGGAGAGTTTTTCCCGTTTTTGCTGCTCATGAATGATTGCCTGTTTAGGAGACTAATTGTTACTCTAATAAACTTTAGAAATGTATAATTTTGTACTTTTCCTTATTACGCTGTGTAATGTGGCTGACGTCTGGGAATGAATAACTCAGTTTGGTTGTAGGAAATCACCATGGGGAGAAAGGCAATTTGGCTCATTTCAATACTGCATTCATTTGATGTATTTAAAATTTGCTTTACAGGAAACACTAGCTGTATCTGACCAGTAAACAGAAGCAATGATGGTACATCCAGGACCCTTTGTTTTGCCTTTGTACCCTTCAAAGTAAATTACAGATTTAGGGGTGACTGTGTAAAGCACAGATCACTTTATCATTGGGACAACATGGTTGACCTACACTGTTGCTATGCTAGTTTGGCTCAACCTAACTATTCTTGGCAGCGGTTAAGCGTGTTTACCCTGCATAGATAAACCCACAGATAAATGATCACCTACTGGAAACTGGAAAGTATTGCTAAACCATTTCTTACATGCCACCCACCCAGCAAATGTTTATGGACTATTTTTCTGTAGACATTAAATAAAATTACCCACGTTTCAAGAAAACATATTAATATTTTAAGGCTCACAGTGAAGACCTTTTTCAAAATCAGAACGATCTGTGTAATGACAGACTGATTACTGTTATTATCTTCCTCTTCATCACCACTCCCCTAAAATCCCTCCCCATTGGTCTCCATCACCAGCTGCATTTTCTCTAAGACTGTTACACTTCTAATTGTAATCACTGTTTCTTATCTGCTGTACTAAAGGGCATTAACAGACGAAGTTGTTCATTGATTCCTCACTTTTAATTCATCTTGCAGGAGAATAGAGAATTTCTAACCAAAGCTAATTATCTCTGAGGGACCCATAAGTCAAATTCTGTTTCATGTGCTTGGGCTTAATTTGAGAACGTTTTGTCTTGAGTTTAACTCTTGGACCATTTAACTTCTTTTCTGGGTTAAGAGATTTCTCTACTGTTGAAGAAACTGAATATATATCAGATGCTGTAAGATTAATGCACTGGTGATATGGTTGGTTTTCTGGGCTCTACTAAACTGATCTTCTAAACTGATCTTTCTTTTATATGTACAGCTACAGTTGTGATACAGCTGTGATGTTTGGTTCATTCTAGTGAATTGTTTTGTTGTGATGATTTATGATTTATTCAAGCAAAATAATTATGTAAAGTGATTCACAGATAAAAAAAAATACATTGACCATTTAGTAGCTTCAATGTAGTTAAAAGCTACTTTGTTAGTATGATGTAGTGTAGCTAGCTACTTTTTGTGAGGGGTGACTTGGCCATTGTTTAACTAATATTATGAATAGTTTGGCAAGCTACAATTTTAAAATATCTTTTCCCAGCGCTGGTTGTCTAGAACACACACACTTGTATGTTCACACATGAAACTGAAGCCCAAAAATAAATCTCATAAATGCACAAACAGACACCTTAAAAAAGGTTATTTGTTTCACTTGGGGCAAGACACACAAGTAGGTGATAAAAGGCTAAGATGCTGTATACGTTCCAAAAAGATTTTCTTTGCTTCTTCATGAATATTCATAAACATCATCAGCTTTCATGTAGTACCATGAACCAGTCACAACCCACAAGCTGCATAAAACTAACACAGATTTCCCATTATAACGTCATTGTTAGATCACACAGGAAAAAAGGGCCTAATAACATCCGTATCCTTTCACAGACTTTAGCCAAGTAGGTTGAAATACCTTCTTAAAACAAGCACACAGGAAACAGCTTGTCAAAGGTCTTTGGAAGGATTACACTGTATCAGTGCTGTATCAATGTCACCTTTGTAATCTTCCTGTATGTAAATGATGCTTTCAAATTTGCATTCCTTTTTTGTTTTTTCTTTAAAAGCTTTTTAGCTCATCGTTTGGCAGCAGTGACCATGAAATATACCCCAGAGAGAGGAAGCAGATTCTCCTGAGGAGGTGTCCTGTCACAGGAAGGGTATCGTACCAGGGGTCTTCTCATTAATTTCGAGCCCAAACTGGGTGGACGAGGTTTCGTGCCTCATCTGCCACAGAAGAGCGAGCAGAAAACTTTTAGCTGCTCATTATCTCCAACATTGTATTTCTGGTGTTATTGAGGTAGGTTTTGGGAAAATGCCTTTATTTTTCATAATCCTCTCTTTGCCTCATACATATTTCATGATGAACACTGGTGGTATGAGGGCATCTGAGACTAATCCACTGCAGGATATTTAGCCCCAGATTAAAATCTTGCACTTGACTGCACCATAATTCTGTTCTTATTGATCGTCTGGCTCCACAAACATGCAAGTCAGAGATGTTCCATATATTTAACTTGTGAAATAGTTTTAATGCGTTTCTTTGGTGGGGAAGTACTAATGTATTGAATAACAAAACATAAAAAATTCAGGGAAAGGAATTGAGTCTCAGAGTTTAAATTTTTTTAAAGAGTTTAAAGTCTAGAAGCCATTTACCTGCCACATCGACAGCATAAACAACATTAAAATCAGCATATATAGTGGGATCCAAAACTTAATCTTCAGTTAAATCTGAACTACTTTTGTAGGTTACTAATCAAAATTTCAAAGCAAGAATTTGCTGACCATGTTGACTCATTTGTACAAAAGGTCAAATGTCCTTGCGTCCATTGAAGCACATGAGATTCTCTTTGGAACATTCTCAGATCCTGCTGGGACAACACGGATCATCAGCTTCCGCATGAATTAATGGAGTCATTCCAACTCGAGAGCTGTTGGTGAGGTGAAAGGAGGACATGGCGAGAAATTCTGCAACTCAGGTAAAATTTTAATTAATGAATTTAAATTTTACTCAAATCATCATTGCACACTTTGCATTAAAATGAAAAAAGCAAAACAGAAGCATGTATGGTAATATGTTCACTAAAGCAGATAAATCATTTACCTCATCGGATCTTCTCAGTCTGCTTAGAAGAAAACTTCATTTCCAAATCTTCACAGCTGTCAGATACAGATGGTGGGGGAACTTTTGAGCCGCACACATTTATGAATTTCACTCTCTGATGCGCGGTTTGAGACATTTTTACTTTAATGGGACGTATCCAGCTCAACCTGTAGGAAATAGATACAAGATGTTCTCTGTTTTTACAGTTTATTCCCTCACGTGAAGAATTAAGCACAGGAACTTCTGTAGTCTTGCTCACAAACTACTAGACTTTCTCCAACACAACTATACTGAGAGCCTGAATGTGACCTGAGTGTGTTTTTGTGGGTAATGAGACTGACATTCCACTAATTCACCAAATTTGACATGCCATTTCTTGAACAAATGCGTCGTTTCCAGCCCCTAGAAGCATTTTCTTCTATCTGTTCTGTTTGCTTGAGAAATTAGGCCTATTCAATTCAAGAAATCTGTAATCTTCTTAGAAATTGGTTCTGCGGTGTCAAACACCCAGCGTGCTCACGCGCAGGCTCTGCTGCGGTCGGCGTGTGAATGCGTCGCGACATCAAAGCATGTGAAGTGAGTGTTTGTTTCCAGCGTGCTGCAGTAACCGCACACCGCTCGCTCGGCCGCTGTCGGTTCATGTCTGCTTCCGCAAATGACCCGCAGCTGCTAAAGATTATGTCATTCACGATGGGCCTGGCATACCAACAAAGAATCAAACTGTTGGGTTTTATGGAAGGGAAAAGATAACTGTGGAAATGTTAGATTATTTTGGCCACGTGTTTTTGCATAGCTAACATATTGCGTGTGATGCAGTCTGGTATTTGTTTCTCCTGATTGGCAAGATTCTGAAATGCTTTGCCCTTTCCCTCGATGAATGCTTTTAATTGGTCGTTATCGATTTCTGTCCCAGAGCGCATCTGGTTGGAAATGTGCGTAACTGCAAACCAGCAGACGTGAGATTCAGCAATAACCTGTTTGTGTGGGATTCAGCAATAACCTGAGTGAAATTTTCAGATAGTTTTCTTGCTTTGCTGTTTCCAACATCCATTAGCTCTCCTTGCAAATAAAAGTAATCACGTTGACATTTAGCTCATTTTTACTGAAAATTTAAATGATGAACTCATGCATTAGCATCACAGAGTTGCCTTTTTTCTGATAAAATCACTTGTCAACTTAAAATGGATTTTGCAATCCTCGTTACTTCTATATTGTGACACATCAGAGTAAAATGCAATATAAAAAAACTGTCACGCACTTTTACCCGCTGGGATTTGATTGGATTGTGAAAATTACTCTGTGTGACAGGTGATTGGAAGGGGCTAAATAAAGGCTTTTTATTATTATTATTATTTTGACTATGTGTATTAGGTCTAAGACACATGTATTAGGGCAGTAAGTATGATAGATGTTGATTCTATGTTTAATATATACATTTCTTTATACATTGTATTAACGTTATGGCTTGGTTATATGAACATTATTCTAAATGTTTAAATTCTGAAACATTTTATATATCAAAAATCTTATTCTTCAGTAGTTTGTGGAACATTTTAAAATGTTTCAGAATTTAAACATTTAGAATAATGTTCATATAACCAAGCCATAACGTTAATACAATGTATAAAAAAAATTGATATAAGTCCAGTAATTCCACTTTGAAAGAAAGAAAAACAGGGTTGTTGATTCCTCTATATAAAGTCTTAATGGTGCAGACTCTCGCATTCAAATACAGTTCAGTGGGGCTTCCTCTATTTAAGGGCAGCACTTACCTGCATATACTCGCAAATTCCCTTGACATCTTATGCTATTCCTGCTTTTCTAGGAGAAGGATGGAAAAAAACTCAGGAAAGATCATGTTGGAAACAGCATAATTCCCTTATGATACAATTCACTGACACACTAGTGTTTGCACTTATTTTATTTTGGAATGTAAAGTTACATAATGTCTGATGTTTTTAGGCTGAGTGGAGGCTGTTTAGAAAACATTTATTCAGTAAGATAAAATGCTCTTCTTTTTGGAAACATTTCTGTTAAGTAAACTTGCTACATATCCTTTACAGTCACATTCCAGATGTTTCTTTCTGTTTTGTTTTTTGTAATCAAAATGTTTATTTTTAGGTCTTTGTAGGTTTTAGATGCTGTCAATACAACATCCTGCAGGAAGTGACATCACTGCCATTGTGTAAGTAATCAAATTAAAGTGGCTAAGCTTGACCCAAGACATTTCTGTGACGTAACTTTTCTTAACCAAATTCTTCCCTAAATTATAACTAAAATACAACAAATCACATTAATTTTAAAACTCACATCAGGTTTATGTGATGCTATTTTCAGGTTGTGGTTGGGCCATTTAAGGTCATAAATAGCCCCTCTTTCATGATAGCTGACTCAGTGGTCTTATTCTCTGTCTGACAGCTCCGCTTGACAAACTACAGGCCCGGCTCATTGCAATGCAATTGCAGTCCCTCTCGAGCCCGAACAGCTGTTCTCGCTTCAAACAAACATGGAGGAGGGAAAATCTGCTCTCCACGATCTGTTCCTGTTAGTCCCCTTCTAACACAGTCTAAACACACAACCTTCAAACAAGAATTGAACGTGTCAGTGACTTGACATGAATCCAGGCATTACAGTTTACGGTAGACTTACCGTAGCCGCTACTGTAGACTTTTAGGCAGCTGCCAGTGCACCGTATGTACTGTGTTCTGCAAGGAAGTGTTTGTGAAGCAAATATAAATGTTCTTCAGCAACTCATTAAATGGTGTGAATTACGAGGGGATTTGGGGGGTACTTTTAAGACAAAGTTTAAAAGTGATTTTTTTGTACATAGACTGTTTTAACAATTTTTCAGTAACCATATAAGTTAATCTAAGCACACAATAAATGTAATTTTTAGAGGATAAAAAACAGTGAGAAAGAAACATCATAGATGGTACTCTACATTGACAAAACATATATAATATAGTAATTTATCACTTAATCTATTTATTTTTATTTATTCATTATGTTCTTTTAAATAGTTGACATTTGTCTTAGGGGTGCCAGATCATCTTGTTTTGCAAGCCAGACTTCATGCCAGACTTCAACAGATTGTTCCCCCCAAAAATACCTAAAAAACCCTGAAAATCTGTACAGTGTAAATGACACAGTAATTCAAATGACACAGATCAGCGTCAGTTTGTTGTCATCTGGTGCAAATCCATTTTTCTCATTCAGCTAAGCAGCCATAAGCGCTCACTGATGAAATTAATGACTGACATCTCCAGTCCTGAAAATCTGGCCTTTTTCGTTTATTAGGATAAAGTCACACTGCCTGTTAAGAATATGTGTGTCTGCGGTGATGTTGTGTGGGTGTATTTAGAAGCGTGTGTATATGTGTTTTTAAGGTCGAGCGCAGCAGGGAAGTTTGCACACGTAAGCGTATAGGTGTGAAGCAGTTGCATGGTGGTGCTGGAGACGGCATCCGCTGGGACACGCTCAGCCAGATTGTGGCGCTGATGGGAAGAGCAGAGCACGTCGTTTACAAGCTGTTCCTGAGCTCGCACCCGCGCCAAATACAGCACAGCACTATCTGTAGCTGTGGGATTGTTTGTTTTTGCTGAACACTGTTTATTTTACTCTTCTAGATATATATTTATATGTATTTATCACCGAGACACTGTGCCTCGCAGTTATGTAATTTAGAAGACGTTTGCTAGACAGTGTAATTCATAAAAAATACATGGGCCTAAATTTGCAGTGTTTTCTGAGGTGAAACTGGATGAAGCATCTCATGGCCGAAGATTAAGACTGTTTTAGTTAAATATTTTAGCATTTTGAAAACTGAAAAGAAAACGGCTAATGTAGCAAATTTCACAGTGCAACTCAAGTGTAGATGTTGTGAAGTTGTGGTTATTAAATATTATTTAATATTTAATATTTAAATAAATGCACAAGACTTATAGGATCATTTTAGGATATTTTTAGGATGCCTTTAGGATAGTTTTACATTATTGCCTTTGACAGCTGTGATTAATGTGAAGATTGTTTCAAGCGATGTGTATTACAGTAGAATACAGTAGATCTGAATTTTGGTATGTTTAGGATCCAGTTTATTACAGTTCTATCTTATCTTTACCAATTTAATAAGTTAATTGGCAAACAGGCTGTAAAATGAACATGTAGTAAAATAGAGTCATTTAAATAGAGTAAAATGCTCATTTAAAAAATTATTAGTAGGGTGATCAAACTGTTCTCAGCTCCAGATTTTATTAGGCTTGTTCTGTTGAAACACACTCACACACACACACACACACACACACACACACACACAGGGATTTGTACCTTCATTCAGATTTACCTCTTATCTCTCTTTATTAGTGTAAACAGTTCATATCCAGAGGGAAGCAGTTTATATGCACCTCCCAGCAGGTTTAGTGCTGGAAAGCAGGTCTGTTTAATGTAGTTTTTATTGTCTAAGTTGGCTGTGTGTGAAAGCAGGGTGGAATTATGGTCCCTGTGGGTCTGGAGGATATTTAGTTATCCTGAATATCAAAGAAAACAGGCTGAAAATAAGTTTAAAGGTGTGAAAAACAGAGGAAGGTTTGCAGCACATGTATTATTGGGAGATTTTAATTGTGGTGTGTTAAAGAGGAATACATTCCCATTATAACACTCTGCTCATGGCTATTTAAACGTGTGATTCTTCAGTTAAGCACGGTTTGCTGTCTCCTAGCAGGATTGTAATGAAAAATATGCTTATAAAAGATAGGAAAAACAATAATTCCGGTTTCAAAGGAGAAGCATTGCTTTAGACTTTATATTGTGTTGCTTTATTAGCTTTTTCAGAGGTAAAAGTTGCCTGAATTTGTTGTTTTTTTAGGCTTGTCCACCACCCAGACTGTTGAACCCTCACTCTGCGGGAAATGAGTGTAGTGTAAATAAAAATTAATTTTGAATTTGTTTCCTTTTGAACTGCTGTATTCACTGCTTTTGAACTGATCCATGCCATCAAACCAAGCATTTTAAAGAACAAGATATTTTCCATAAAAAGATAGTATGGAAATGAGATGTGATAGTAGAGCACAAATCTGTAGTTGAGTGACTGTTCAATGTTCAGAAACTTCATAATTGTTTAATTTTTTCGATAACTTTATAATTTATTCGGTGTGACTGTGTACCATTTGAAAATGGTCATTTAGAAACACTAGCAGTTTGTGTTTTATTTGAGTTGATTTTCGGTGCAGTAAGCGATAGTTTGTTTGATTTTAAAGGTGTATCGTATCGTGTAAACCTAACAGTGTGATTTATAAGGTCTTGGGTTAATGACAGTTACAAAAAAATGCTTCACAGATGGACAGTAAATTAAGAGCTAAGTGGATTGTATTATGTGTAATAGACAGCGGACTGTATTTTAGAGTTGAGGTTCTCATTTAAAAAGCTTCGATCTTTGCTGGATTCTTGGGTGTTGATACCCTGACAGCTCCAAATGTTAGAAATAAAATATGTTTTATTACCTTTCTGGCGCTCTATGTCGTGTTGTTTTTATATCTCGCTACAATCACAGCTGTGAATTGAACACTGTCTGCCATACTTTTACTTAATACTCCATAAAATGTTCATAAAAGTCAGCATTCAGCTGGTTTATGTTAAAATCGACCAAACCACTCTGTATACCTGCAACTTCTTATACATGCTGGTGATTTTTTTTTTAATGCAAGCAGTTTAATATTGTTTTGTAAAGGTTTCATTTAACGCAGCTGTTGTTGTCAACGTTCTGTTCTGTTAGCGGTAGCATGAACTGTGTTTGAATATCTTCCGTATGGATTTCGTCTGGGCTGGTGTTCAAGATAAGTCACTCAAACTGTGAGTAACCGGAGACGCCGGCTGTCTTGATATCCAAACTCCATCGATACGTATCAATCTTTAAAGCGATGCAGTGGCAGGTCGTGAGAGGCCACAAGCTTAATTTGTTTTGCAGCATCTCCACTAAATACTATAAAAGGACTCGGGTGGTAGAAAAATGAACTCCGTCAGGAAGCTGTATAAAATTTCTCTGACACACTCAACCTTCTTGCTTGTAAGTGTATTGTTGTTTCCTGTTGATATTTGACTCTGCAGAATCTATTCGGCATGTCTTGTCTCAGTCAAATCTGAGCAGATCTTTTCCAGATACATCATTCATCAACTTCAGCCCCGGTGCCTGATATCTGAATATTGCTGAACTTGATGGATGTTTGACATTTTAGCAATGCTCTGCAGGTCTGGGAACCGTAATTGTTACGCAGGTCTCGTGCATGATGTTTAAAGACCCTTAAAGCAAGTTTACAACAGGATCCCATGATGCTTTGTGTGACAGGAACAGAGCATAAATTGGAAGCAGGTGTTCCTATAGGTCAACAGGTAGAGGTCAAGGTCATGAGTTTGAGTCCCAGAGAATATATATATATTCTTAATTTACCTGTTACTGATAGACACTACTCTGATTTTCATATCATATCCTGTTACCTCTCCATTACCCAATCAATAAAACTGACAAAGGCCCTTAAATAAAATAAAATGCAGTCAGAGATTCACTGGAGTTCTACTAAAGTTCTGTTTCAGCCTGGATTAAAATCAGTGTTATATTTTAATTGCACGGTTGTGGGCAATTTTACCGCCTGACGGTTGATATATTTCAGCTCCTCATTTCTGAGCGAAGACACTTTAAGCAGGCGGATGTTTCACTGATGGAGAGCTTCAGCAGATGAAAGGAAAACTCCGCCACAATGGCTCCTTGAACTATTTTGTTTTCAACAATCGCTGCAAAAGAAGAACTTGAGTGAACGATGTTTGAAAAGACAGGGGAGGCAGTTTCAGTCGTCTGTTGTTAATGCCTGAATGCGATTACTGCGTGATACTGCAGCTTTTACTGCAACGTCTAAACAAGTGCACATTTTAAGGAAATGTAATAATTCCGTTTAGAACTGAGCCAAAGGAAATAAATCGCATCACTAGAATATAATAAAGTAACTGCTGACACAGCACCACATGTGTTTTTAAACATATTACAGGAATCATTATTGTTTACTCTTAGCTGTTTAGCACATGTGACAACATGTCGGCTTGCTGCCGTGACAACAATGAAAGATTATAGTGCACGCATGAGGTTTTGGAGAACTCAACCTGAAGCTTACAAATTCAAGCTTTTTATTTTATCCCATGTGTATGTTGACTTTTGATCAACTTCTGATTTATGTGATAAAAGATATTTGAGGCATATGGATCTTACTGTAGGTCCTGATGGCTTGATGTGCATTTGGAAAACTGAGCCTTGCCGTTGTTTTTTATAGCTCACGAGATCTGATAGAGTTCTCAGTTATGTTTCATTTAAGTATCAGCTCTGTCTCAGATGTTTCTCCTAAATTGGCTTTGGATAAATAGAATCAGGTACAAACAAGACAACTTGTGATGTACTTTAGAGGTGTGGAGCCATACAATTAGATTAGATAGATGTACATTGTATAGCTGTTGTAATGTGGTTGTAGATGGATTTGTTTATTGAGAAATGCTTATTATTTATAATATAAACTGCAATAATCTTGACTTTAGGATGTTGGCAAATCTGAGCTCAGTTTGTGATATAATTAAGATCTCTTGAGGAGACATATGAAGAGATTTCTGATTCTTCTCAGAAAAAATGTCTGAGGCACAGAAGCCTTTAGTAAAAGTTTCCATATGCTCTTCATTTAATCTCATTGCAGTATAGGAGAAACGATTGAGATGATAAAGAGATCTCATCCGTGATTTGTCTTTCTCACAGGTATGGCCTTGCAAAAAGAAGTTTCTTACGTGGATGATGGAGATTAGAGATGTCTGCATTTATTTTCCTTCTCGAAACAAAAGAGGAACCACAAAAGTACTGTGACTTCACAGCAGTTCTTTTTTCTGTCGTTTGACTGCTAGACTTATTTGCTGTAAATGTCACTTGGGACAAGGCGTGACAAAATAATGACAGGCTTTTTTCAAAGAGACCAATTTCCCAGAGTTGAATGAGCAGGATGTGTACAGCTTACAATATCTGCACTTGCCACTAGATTGGGCTGCCTGTCGATATTCATCTGACATGTCTCTCAAAATGTGGTCGGATAAATGGACAGTGTCCAAGAAAAGACGAAAAAACATGAAAGCCTCAGAACAAAATCACAAACCGAACTATAGAAAACCAGTCAATTCAGCATTGCTCATACGGTCCCCTTCTTTTCAGTGCCCCTCTGATCTCTCCGCCTGACATATTCAGTATTGAGTTTTTCCTTTGCTGCTCTCAGAACGTAATTCTAACATCCTGGTTAATTATTCCCTTTTGTAAGGAGATCACGGGCCTGCAAAATCAAACAAATTAGAGTTCTCCTGACGCTTGTGTTTTAGCTTGAGAAGTATTCTTTGTGGTTTCATTAGATCTCTATTTTCATTATGAAGAGCGGATGTGACAGGCGTTGAGTGGATTTGACAGAATCGGAGAGCTTTTAATTAGAGGTTACCTTGACAAGCTTTTTGTGGAAGCGTCACTGCACTCTGCCCCAGTTTTGATATCTGCCTTGCTTGAGTTAGGATCACAACTCGAGCAGGAACACTTGTACCAAAGAAAGCTTTAAAAAAGGATGAAGCATCACTCTTCAAACTTCGTCAAACCAGATATTCCCTAGAAGCCCGACAGGCACTGCGGAATCGGTTTGACAGCAACAATACTGTGAATTTGCTTATTCAGGACAACAGGTCTGTTTCCCACAATGCCTTTAGACCAAGGGGCATCATTGTTCATAAACCAGCCTGCAGGGAACCAAACACAGGCCGTATTTCACAGTGCCAGCAGTGAACTCTAAAAACTGTTTGGACAAGCAAACATACTCATGGAACTCATGCCAAGGAATAAAATAAACACACTTGCCAGTTATTTTACATAAGCTAAAAGCTTTACGTTTATTCAAAGAAACACAGGCCTCAATGTGCGAAGAGTAACTGAATGCGCAGCTGTCTTTTATAATTTTTTTTTCTTTTATTCTTTTTCTTTCAACACGCTTTATCACTGTAGTTCTTAAAGCCTTTCCTTTCCCAGCGAGTGGATGTGAATACTGCAGACTCATAAAACATTCAACATCACTCAAGGTCTAAGCCCACACTTACACAATAGGAATATTTAGAAAACAAAGGGATTTTGTCACGGGAAGTATAAAGCAGGAAATACGCATTTCAGCCGGAGAGAAAATATAAGATACAGAAAAAAAAGAGTAACTAATCATAAGTGCTTTTTTCTGGAAATTTCCAGGAATGCAGGCAAACCTGAGCACAAGCCTTTTCAGCAGAGTTTTGCTTATTAAAGCATATTCAGTTGTTTGAGGAATCTCTAAAAATATATATTTGTAGTGCAAGCTTTTTTCCTCAGGTACTTGGCTGGCTTAAAGGTACAGTTCACCCAAAAT
>JAZGTK010003118.1:0-28508 GCA_036877625.1 Ambastaia sidthimunki | reverse complement strand
ATCCAATACAGCTCAATCTGAGGTAATGGCTGCCTAAGACCTCCAGCTGATTTGAAGAGAAAAACAGGACAAGTGGTCTATTGTGGGAAGGCCGTGTGCTGGAAGGGGCTGGTATTGACGTCACAGTCTGAGTGTTAATTCTTTTATGCCTCTTCAACCCTGCCAATGATGGGGAAAACATAATGAGGCGTTTTTCTGTGAGTGAGGAGAGCTCAGTCTCTCACAGGACTTCAATAAAGGCTTTTACATTGTGACACAAACAAGAGAAAAGAACCAGGGGTCTTGATACATGGGTTACGCACAATGAGGTCTGAGAACAGTAAACAAAACATCATTTTGTGTCATTTGTTTTCTCTTTGACATATTACCTTGGACACACAGTTATTATTCAAACGCAGAATGAAATGAGAACAATCCAGGAAAACATCTTGGGCATATAACAGCAAATATATATAACAGCAAATATATATAACAGCAAATATATACTGTATAACAGCAAATATATATAACAGCAAATATATACTGTATAACAGCAAATATATATAACAGCAAATATATACTGCGCAATGATGGAAAATTTTAAAGTTTGTTTGACTGTGGTATATATTTGTTAGGCAGAAATGGTTTACGGTACACACGCACACACACACACACACACACACGCTGTTTACTGAGCAACGCTGTTATTTATTATATAATTCAACTGAGGTGGAGTGTTTTACAATAGCTTCAAATGTGACTCATTCAATCAGAATTTAGAGTCTGTTGGATATTAGTTTAACACCTGAGTCTGTTGTTTTTATAGTGTTACGTAATGTGAATCTTTTTGCATTGGAGCCAGAGGTATCGTTTATTTGGAATTAATAATCTTTTGGTTTGCGTCCATCAAGCTCCAAATTAAAACAAAGGACATCGTAGAATAATAATCATGTTTTTCATTTTTAGGAATTTAATTCTCTGGATTATGCAAAAATAGGCATTACCACATGGTAATAAACCATTTTTGAATGAATTTTCAGCCAAAATAACTATATTGTCATCGATACAACAGTAAGGTCAGATTCTCACATTTGGCCGAATGGAGAGGTGTTATCCAGTCTCTATACTTTGGGCATACCGCCCACCCTAACAACAAAGAGTCGATTTTTTGTAGATTTTAATCAAAAAGCAATTACAGCTATGAAAACACTCGCTCACATAGTGCTGTAAACTATAATACTGTGGTATAAACTGTAATATTGCCAGAAAAAGCCTGGCTAACTAAACAAAGATTTACAGTCATTTACACCAACTGCCTCCTCAAGGTCTGAGACTAGAGGAAGCATTCAAATCCATCTCTCTTCACACAAAACCCACACAGCTCAAACCCCATCTGACTCACGATGTGCCAGACCCCCGTTTAAAAGCAGCCATTAAACATAATCTAAAACCAAAGCAGAGAATGATTGTTACACAGTCCCTCAGCTTGACTGACAGCTGAAACGCTGAGAAAAAACACTTGTGTTCACAGCTGTTGTGGCTTCAGGAAAAGGTAAAAAAAATAAATATTTTTCATATCTGTTCTTTTTTACTGGATATTAATAATTTAGGAGGAATTTCAACAGTAAGGAAACTGTATGCTTTTACTTACCTTTCATCCCAAATTTGTTGTGCCTGCTGTATTTGTTGATGAGGACAAAAATAACAATGAGAAACACGCAGCCAAAACTAGCCAGACCCACAGCGATCGACATCTGCAGGAAGAAAACAATCAAACACTCACAACTACAATTATTACTTTAAATAATAATACAAAATTAAAGTTGGACTTTAAGGGACAGTTAACCCAAAAATGAAATTGTGCCATCATTCACTCTTGGACAGAGGAACTGATTCTGTCATGCTTTGCATGAAAATAGAGAAGTATTATTATTATAAGCCAGATACCAGTGAGCAAATCAAACACTGGACCTAAAAAGAAGTGATAATTAAGTTCAGACCTACTTGTGTGTAATGTATGAAGTTTAGCTAGTTGTGTACTAAAGGTCTTTTTCCAGCTTATTACACTACTTTCTGAAACAATAAATGATACATGACATGAGATGTTAGTAGAGGATAGACTGAGATGTTTGAGTTTCTTCTGCTGATAATAGCTGATGAGCTTTACCTTGCACACAGCAGTTTAGCAAACAAGCTTGATAACTGAACACTAGACGATCATTATTGATGCAGTTAGACATAATAAATATGTGACACTGGTAACATGAACAGGACATCCCATCTGGCCATGAGTGCCTTAGGCTACTTGGGTGAATGATAGTTCAGGGTCCACTAAAGTCTTTGTCCAGAGCTGTTTAATTGCACAATAACAAGTGTGATGTTAGCCATAAATATGAGGCTTCACAACAAATGACAAATATATTATCAGCCTTATTGTGGAAAATCAAATGAAAGCGATCCCACATTTCACAGTCATAAAAATAAACTCTCATAAACTCTCACAATACAACTGACAAAGGTTGAGCCCCGTGTCATGAGTTTAAATCTCTAAATCTGAGTTTGAAGCAGTCATGTGTGTGTCTGTGAAACAAAGCTTCAGACGTCACTAGTTTTCATAGAACGAATCAAGCATTGATACAAAACTTCACTGAAAAGACCTGCAAGCGTAAAGACCTGCGAGTGTAAAGACCTGCGAGTGTAAAGACCTGCGAGTGTAAAGACCTGTGAGTGTGAAGACCTGGGAGTGTAAAGACCTGCGAGTGTAAAGACCTGCGAGTGTAAAGACCTGCGAGTGTAAAGACCTGCGAGTGTAAAGACGTGTGAGTGTAAAGACCTGCGAGTATAAAGACGTGTGAGTGTAAAGACCTGTGAGTGTAAAGACCTATGAGTGTAAAGACCTGCGAGTGTAAAGACGTGCGAGTGTAAAGACCTGTGAGTGTAAAGACGTGTGAGTGTAAAGACCTGCGAGTATAAAGACGTGTGAGTGTAAAGACCTGTGAGTGTAAAGACCTGTGAGTGTAAAGACCTGTGAGTGTAAGGACCTGCGAGTGTAAAGACCTGTGAGTGTAAAGACCTGTGAGTGTAAAGACGTGTGAGTGTAAAGACGTGTGAGTGTAAAGACATGTAAGTGTAAAGACCTGCGAGTGTAAAGACGTGTGAGTGTAAAGACGTGTGAGTGTAAAGACCTGTGAGTGTAAAGACGTGTGAGTGTAAAGACCTGCGAGTGTAAAGACCTGTGAGTGTAAAGACGTGTGAGTGTAAAGACCTGCGAGTAAAAAAGACGTGTGAGTGTAAAGACCNTGTGAGTGTAAAGACGTGTGAGTGTAAAGACGTGTGAGTGTAAAGACGTGTGAGTATAAAGACGTGTGAGTGTAAAGACCTGTGAGTATAAAGACATGTGAGTGTAAAGACGTGTGAGTGTAAAGACCTGCGAGTGTAAAGACCTGCGAGTGTAAAGACGTGCGAGTGTAAAGACCTGCGAGTATAAAGACGTGTGAGTGTAAAGACCTGTGAGTGTAAAGACCTGTGAGTGTAAAGACCTGTGAGTGTAAAGACGTGTGAGTGTAAAGACGTGTGAGTGTGGTCTTTTCCAAAGGACGGCACTGTAGTGGTAGCTCTCAGTGACAACCACCAAGACCAACCACCAGCAGCTGACTTCTTAGTTCTTCTGTCCTTATTCAATCTCCTTCAAACTAACAGCCCTCCCACCCACAAAAGGAAACATCTCGACCTTATCTTGACTTGTAACTGCACCACAGATAATCTTCTTGTTACTCCTCTGCATGTGTCTGACCATTTCTTCATCCAATTCATTGTTCAACCTCCTCCATGCTCTCCACCCACCCCACTCCTGTTCCTTTTCTGTTGTAACCTCCGCTCTCTCTCACCCACTCGGTTTTTATCCATGTTTTCTGCTTCCCTCTCCCCATAACCCAGTTCTCATCACTCAGTGCTGAGGCAGCAACTGATATGTTTTGTACTACTTTAGTGTCTTGTCTTGACAATGTTTCACCTCTTACCCTCAGGCCAGCATGTGCAACACCCTCCAGTCCCTGGCTTTCTGAAACCCTTTTAGCCATCGGACCAAGCGCTGGGAAAGAAAATGGTGAAACATAAAAATGAAAGAGTCAAAAGATCCTGCCGTCTCCTCTGCCAAAGTTACCTTTTAAAATAAGATCACCTGTAACAGCCGCCAGCTTTTCTCAACTTTCTCATCCCTTCTCAGTCCTTCTGCACTCAGTTTAGCTCATATCACAGACAGATGTTTTAAGGTATCATGGAGAGGAGACAATTTCACATCAGCTGACCACTGGCATTCCTCAGGGATCAGTTCTTGCTTTTCTCCTCTTTTTAACATACAAAGCTTCTCTAGTTTCAGTCATTAAAGCATATGGCTTCTCACACCATTGCTATGCAGACAACACTTTACTTATCAATCGGATCTCTGGTTGCCCTTCAGACAACTCAGCCTGGATGAAGGAACGACATCTTCAGCTCAGTCTCAGTAAGACAGAACAACTGGTAATCCTGGCCAACCCACCATTAGAAAAAAACTTTACAGTTCATCTTGAAACATCAAGTCTTACACCAACTAGGTCGGTTGGGAAACTTGGGGTGGTGCTTGATGACTGAAATTGCTGCTCACATTGCAACAATCTTTCTGTCATGCAGGTATGTGCTCTACAACATCAGGACCATCGTGATGAAGAAACAACTTAAAACACACTTGACTAACCCCTAATGCTCTGATGTTCAACCTCATTTCACATATATAAAAAACCTCTTCTTCTACTGTTTATTCTGTCTCTAGCATCACATTCCACTAGTAACTGCAGCTTTGTAGATTTGGCTTGTTGGGCAAAATGTTAAATGCTCTCTCTCTCCTAAGTCAATTTGGATGAAAGCATCTGCTGAATGAATAAATGTAAAAGAACATGAGATGACACTGTAAATAATGACAGAACTCATTTTTTGGTGAACTGTCCTTTTAAGACAATTTTTTGGCAGAAAGGAATTCTTACTCCAAACGAATCTTCTTCTGGTCTCTTTGCCTCATCTCCAGGCGTCGCAGCTGCAGGAAACAAAAATCCACAATTTTTGTTTATGCACTTATTGAACTTCAGTGCAGGAAGAGCTTTCATAGGTTGAGAATTCTGAGCCAGTTTGGCTTGTTTACATGTGTCTGAGAGAGACATTTAATTGAGCTGTAATGGCTGAGGTTAAGCAGGCCTCATCAGGCTGCATACACCCTGAGCACAGACAACATCTTCCTACAGACTGAAAAACAATTCCTGTGCCTTCTAACTCTCTCTCATCTGCCCTAATGTATAAAAAAACACCCAGTCCACTCAGTCTCTGCAGTTAGGGGTTGTCCTCTTTTACAGATACTGGACAACACAGATACAGGGAGAATTTCAGTGTGAGATGATGCAGGGTAAAAGCATTGTGCTTGTGTGAGATGCATTTGAGAGGAGCCACATACATAGAGATGCAGCTTTAAAAATGATATTGTTTGAATGAGTCCATCAATGTTTTCCTTAGGCTAATAGATAACAGTTTATTATCTACACGATGACAAAAGCACAGAATAAAATTTTGTGGACATGAAGATATATAACTATGAGCTGCCTCTACTTCCAGTATTTAAAGGGAAAAAGAGAGATACTTACTGTACTCAATTATGCCTTACAGAATGACAGCACACAGAAAGGAAAAATTAAAAATGTATAATATACATATAAACTATATAGAAATACTGTTTTGTGATTACGCATAAAAAATACAACATTAAACTTATTACAATTACATATTAAAATATTACAATTACGCATGGCATATTATAAAATGTCATCTTTTTAAAGCATTATTATCCAATTAAAACCAAGTCACAAGTTACACACGAGTGATATTCATTCTCGTCAAGTTCTCATCTTATGATATGTGAAATATCACAAAATAAAAGCTAAATTAAAAATTAAATAACGTTAAGGCGAGATACCTTCATCTTCAATGAAAGGTGGCTCTAGGAAATACCCGTACACAGTTTTAGTGACTGAACCAAGAAAGTTAGTGGCTACCAAGGTGTAGTTTCCATTGTCGTAATGTGTCGGGTTCTCAAAAGTCAAACAGCCTTCCAAGTAATCTTGGAAGTAGGCCATCTGCATGTGGATGAATTTGCTCTGCAGGATCTCGTGGTCTTTGTGGAACCAGCGCAGTGTGGGGTGAGGGAATCCTCTTATGATGAACTCAATGCAGGTGTGATGTCTGCGCTCGGGCTCGTCCAGTTTCAAGATCACTGGAGGAACTGAAGTGAGAAGAGACACACGGAGGGTTTATATGAAGACTGAGACTTACACACAAAACACAGACAGTTTGATGCCGGTGAAATAAACCGATTTTATAAAAAGATTATTTACAGGACTACATAGACCAACCACAGTTTTCTTTTTATTATAAACATTTTCACCTCAATATTACAATATTTTTCATATCAGTGATCTAACTACACTAGATCACTGATATAAAAGAGTTGGACAGAGAATAAATTGGGATGGAAAGCACTTGCGATCTGGTGTCATAGACTGTATATTATTCCACACTAAGGAAAGTCATGTTAGATGAGAAGGCAATTGTCAGCTGTGCACACATCCTGCCTAACCAGATGCCGTGTGTTTACCAGCCAGCATGCAGCAGCAGCCCGAGCTGCGTGTCGTTCAGAGAGTCCTGCTGCAGCTCATCAGCAGACAGAACCAGACAGAACCAGAGAGATGCAGAACCTGTATGCAGAGCTTTTCACACAGCAAAAATCCAGCTAGCGCACTTTGTGATTAGCGGTGCAACTCCCACAACTTAGTAATTACCTAGGACACCCTAGCAACCACCTGTCAGTGTCCTAGCTACCACCCAGAACAACTCATCAATACATATAACAATATTGCTTAAAATTGAGCGAGAGAACTGAAGCCCCTTGTGGGGGACACAAGACATGGGGGATGAAAATATTTTAGATATTAAATCATGACTACTCACCTATTATTATACAATAAAATATGTATATCTTGCTGTTGTCATTTCACTTCTCTTTAAACAGCTGAAACATTCTGCCTACAGCCAGTTCACATCTTGTACCTGTTTAACCCAGTTTATCACACCGCACTGGGAGAAATAATGCTATTTTTATGTACACTTAAAAACTAACGTTTTTCCTGGGCACATGGCAATATCATCTTCCAGTAATGCATGTTTTTGACTTCTGAATGCAGAATTTGCAGCTCATGTTCACATCACACTGCCACACTGTTAAAGAGTGTAAAGTGTTGTTGCTACACAACTGCTAGAGTGTTCTGGGTGGTTGCTAGGGCATTGCTATGTGGTTGCTAAATGTCTGTCAAACTCCATTAAGGTCAAGTCAGTCAATTTGGTGGGCAGATTGGTAACACAAAAGACTGAAATCTCCAAAATAGTTTACTTTCCAATATTTCCAAACAGTGATAAAATCTGATAATAAGTTGTGATTCGTTGCTTTAAAGAACACTCAAAACAGGACATAATGACTTTCATTTCTACTGCTGCTGAGTGTTACGATGCCTCTTTTAAGGTGACTGGCTCTTTAAACTGTATCTGTTGGTAATATAATCCACCTGGTGGTGCTCTGTGATATTCTGTGATATTCCAGTCCCTAAATGGCTCAGATCCTCCTTCAGAGAACATCTGGGAGTTTTAACCCCTCAACACACTAAATGATTTAAGGTGTGATGTATTGCCTAACAGAAATGTTTTAGGATGCACTGGAGTTTAATAGTTACAGTTAGAGGTTAAGAATCTCCTAATCCTGCATATAAACATCACTAAACATGAGAAAGAATCAAAAGATCAAGTCAACGTACACAGCACAGCCAGCTGAAGGGACACGTTGGTCATCCCGACCGCATTCTCTGAGATGCAGGTGAGAGTGAAGCCGTTGTCGTCCCGGCTCACGTTGACCAGCGTCAGGTTGATGGAGTGAATGTTGGGCCAGTAGACGTTCGACTGGAGGACAAACACAATACATTAGCATTAGGTGGGAAATGGATGGGCGGTGCTCGGCGGGTGATGGATGGTGCTCACCTGGTGTGTGTTGATGGAGTGAAGGCCATTCACAGTCCAGTCCACCTCAGGTAAAGGAGAACCTGATCCATTACAGCTCAGCGTCACATTGTCTCCCTCCAGCACAGTGAGGTTACTGTGAACAACACTGATGTCTGGCAGATCTACAACACAGTTTATACCAGTAACCATAGTTACTGCCACAGTACAGCAGTACACTTCATTCAGGCAGTGTAACATCTAAATTTAGAAATTTAGGGTTAATTCACCCAAAAATACATACAACGTATACAGTATATATATAGTACTGTGTGATAGTCTAATAGGCCACCAGTAGATTTCAGCAGTGTTGTTTAAGCAATGGCATAATTCCCCTTTATAATTATTTCTTTGTCTCTTTGTTATAATTTAACAGGAAATAAAGGAAGTTGATATGCACTTAAAAAAATGAAAAGAAGAGAAAATAAAAATAGAAAACAAAATTTTGCTAACTTTCTAATCTAATGATTTCAGGACAGTCTCACAAAACAATTTTCTTAAATGTTCTTAGTGCCAAGAAAAATCTTGTTCTAAAAATAGTGTTTCTTTTAATTTTGGTGTACGTTTCCTGTATTTCTGTTTCTATCATAAAAAACAAACCAAAAAATAAATATGGTTTATCATTGAAACTTTTCTAAAACAACAAAGCTGCTTGTGGTCTAAGTCCTTCACTGTATATACGTTGTATATAGTGATATAATGGTTGTACACGGGCCTGCAGTTGTATTATTTATAATGCAAGTCATCCTACCACAGTGGGCAATGCTCATTGATTTCAGGCGAATCTTGTAGGCTCCGTTTTTGCAGTAGAGTTGCTGGGTGTGCAACCCACCCTCCCCTCGCTTCTGCCAGAGCTGAACCCATCGAATCTCACAGCCGCAGTCAAACACGACCCCCTCCAGCCGCCTGCACCCCCAACACACAACCAACAGCAGTTATACACGTACACACCACCAAACAACATTATCATCCAGTCTAAAAAATGTGTCAAGCAAGAGAAGAGCAAATATTAGTCCAGCTGTGGTGTGGTGATCTGGGCAGATAATAAAGATTCCTCAGGCTTATGAGGAAAACACAAGGTATCTACAGTAGACTGCTTTAAAAACTGTCTGCTAAATGAGGATATTTTCATGACCAGTATAAAACGTGACCATCTAGAGTTCAAATATTCTATAATATGATTTATCATACAGTACAATATACATCTCTGACAGTGCCTTGTAATAATTCATCCTTTAAAAGTAATATGAGCTCATCCATGAACCGCTTATAATGCAGACAAAATTAGTATTTGTGATGTCATACAAAACTGTAATGAGTGAGTGGACATTACTGTAACTGTACTGTGCTCCTTAAAACACAGTCAGCTGTGTTTGCTGAATGAAAAACAATGAGGCACTGGCAGTGTGATGAACTGAACATCATTAACTAACTGATTTATGTGAACTTTTAGTCATCTGTATGCACGACAATTGACTATTCCTGACAATAATCAACAACGATTAACAGCCAATCACAGGACACACAATGTTAGGTTGAGTTGTGTGTGAACCTGAAAACTATTGAGCAATGAGGTCTGAACTATTATGAAGGTAATGAGATCATTTCCCATTGTAAAATGAAACATGTATCTGAAGGATAAATTCCAGAATCATTTTCCAGACACCTGTGCTAATATTAAATTACATGACTGTTTGGATGGATTCACTGGGCCTCAAAATCAATAATCTGTGTGAAACTGTGAGATTACACTATTATTACAGTAATGTACATGATACCCATCTTCATCATTCATCTCCATAACACATGCAGTTTATTCAGTCAAGTTCTTTTTTCCTGCTCCATCCATCCATCCATCCATCCAAACAACAGGCTCAAATCTGCCACACTGTCAGAAATATACCCTGCATTCAGAACTAAATCCCACAATGCCATGTGCTCCACTCAACCACCAGACGAATAAACCAGAAGTCATATCTGAACATGGTGTTGAATCTACCAGCACTGGCTTGCTGAACCTTTGGGAAAATAACTTTTTTTCTTGATGTCACTTCCTTAAATAGTAGTAAAAGTAGAAAATAATAATAATTTTTGATGGCCTGGAAATGCTTATGCTAATGCAAATGCTTGTATACATAGTGCCCTTGCAGACAATGAGTTTGCTGGCTTTATTAGAGAATACTGGACAGATGTGTCTGCGGTCTCACACTGAGAATACTGGACAGACGTGGACAGAAGGAACCTCTGAGAATACTGGACAGACGTGGACAGAAGACGTCTGAGACGTCTTTCTAAATAAACACATTGTGCAGTATTTTACAGCAGTGACTCTTACTGTGAAAACTGTGCTGATTAGAAGCACCATCTGCATACGGCCTCATTAATTTCATGCTGGCTGTCAAAACGCATGTTGCCATTGTTGTTGTTGTTGTCATTCAGTGCTTGATATTTGCCTGTGGCAGTAAATGTATTAAGGTGACTTCAACACAGTAACCATTATAAGTTTCTTCTGTAATTGCCCAAGATCAGACAATTACACTAAACAGTATCCAAGCTTTTAATATTGGCACATAATAGCAAATTGTTGCAAAATGCAGGTATTTGTTCTCACGTTTCAGGACTCACTAACAAAGCCAAACACCCACCTTGTAAATAAGATATATGAGTACATAATGAAAACATTATCATCTGTAACATCTCTAATACTGATTCTAAATCAGTGAGGACAAACAGCTGAGCCAAAATTACTCTACACATTCTGAACTGAAAGACAAAATAAAACATTAAGCATGACATCTGTCTGAAGAAGCTGAAGCTGTGATTGGCTGCAACAAAGATTGAGCACTACACACATCAGATTAAAAAGAATTGAATTGCTTTGTTGTTTTATACACAACACATTGGCACCATGTCATTACTCACAATCACTGAACAAACTCATCTCTTAATGTACATGCAGACTGCACAAATATTCATCACAAACAAGAAAATGAGACCCCCAACAGACAAGACTAATACATTTCCCTGCCATGCCGTAATAAACCAATACAGCACTGCTCACAGACATGTAGAAAGCATCTCCCTCAACACAAGAGAGCAGAAACAAATGAGTCAACAGAAAAATGCAGAAAACATTTCTACTCAACGTACTCAACACAAGCATCAAATCTGATGATTGGGTTTTTAACTTCCAATTTGGCTGCTAGTCTTTCATTATCACAGAGAATTTAAACAGGAGAGCTATGAGGGTTGTCTGACTGGAGCATCAGGGCTCAGTTTATATGGTGGGATTCACTGACTGAATTTGTGTAATTGTCTCATTTGGAAAAATTCAGGGTGAACTTACAGTTCGAGCAGCTGAAGATGCTGGAAAAGCTGCCAGGACAGTGTGGAGAGAGGATTCCTGGACAGGTTTCTGAAACACAAACAAAAAGATAAAGAAAGGAGGAGGTTTAGATTTTAGCTGGGAATATTCAAAGCACTAAAGTAAAAATGAGACAGCATTCATAACCCCAATGTGCTATACGTCTGACTGTAAAAAGACAACAAATGATGAGAGATAATGATGAAAATGAATGTAGCAGGATTTAATTTTATCTGTAATTTGAGTGAACTGTTAAATGTTGCCTCAATAGCACAGAATAAAACTGAAGAGTGACCGGTGACATCAGAGAAAAGTTATTTCAGCACATTTATAATAATGTGCACTGATGAATTGTACAAAATAAGGTCAGAAACATCACAATGCTAAAACAAATGAACACTTCTCAACATCTCTACAAATCCTCAAACAGTTTTGGAAAAGATATAAGGTTTATATATCTATATAGGTATATTTTCTTCGGAACAGAACAGAGCAGATTATATACAGTATGTCACATGATACTTTATTAGTTTGTTTAACCAATGATAATTCTGTGTTCATGATGTCAGATACAGCACTGATGAAACACAAGCAAACAGGACTTTATGACGCATGAACTCACAGAGAGACTCCGTCACTGCCAAGATGAGCCAGATCTGAAGCTGTTTATATGTTATCATTTATAACATATGCTGGACAGATGATAATGTTCTGGAATGGGAAGGTGGATGTCATTACAATAAGCTACAGTATTGTGTGAATGTGTGAGTTATTTAAAATGTGTAAGTATGACTGGAATTGATTTGCATTTAATTTTTTTAGACTGGAAAATAATCTGTGTTTTTCAGATGTCTTATCTACAATGTGTATGATGTCATTGATGACATTGTTCTCAAATTGGAAACAGTAACTTTGAAATAAACAAAAATGTGGAGACACCTGTGAAGTGGAAAAGCAAAAACCCATCTGATGATTATGTGAACATTAGGGCAAGAAAACTGAGCCATTCAATAACCCAGTTCATGTCCTGAATCAAGTGATTCATCAATCCCAACACTGACTGTCACTAATGATGCCGTCTCCCTCCAAACACCACTGCAGAACTTCTGAAAGTGTGTCAGAAACAGAAGATCAGTGTCTGCCTCAGCTTCCTGAGGACAACAACTGCCTTCATATCAAACACAGCTCAACATACTGAACATATTTGATAATAAATGACTTTTCATAAAATATTATTTGTCTGATTATCATTATTGTGTCATTATTAGTGTATATATATAGTGTATAGATACAGAAAGCTCTCAAAGATGATGCACAGTCCTCTGTTCTTCAATATATCAGATTTACAGGCATATTATCAGTGAACTTGTGCAAAACATTTGTGTGATCTTCTATAAAACACACAACAAATGACAAGTAGTGCTTCAATATAAAATATGACAACATACAATAAGAATCACTCAATAATAAACTTCACAGCATAACTAGAACCATGCTACAGACATAAATAATAAATCATGTTGCTTGTTATGGAATGGTATTACTTTTCCAATCAAACATCCTGGAGAAGTTCTCCCATTTTTTAGAAAATGAAATGACACCCAAGCACTGGAATACCTGGCCTGTATGTTTGGAATTGGACTAGTAAACAGCACCCTAGCAACAGCATGGCAACAAGCTAAATAACACCCAGAAGATCTCAGCCCCACACGGACACAACCCACAACACATCAGCAGCACAGTGGCACTTTATTCAAGCCCAACTCATTCTTTCTTCAAGAAATGTAAAAAAATGGATTTATTCAGTCATGCATTCATCTGCTCCTTACACATTCATACAGTTGTGAGATAGCTTCAGTGGTGGTAGCATGACGGACAAGAAGCTGTTTTTACTAGACAATAAGGATCATTAGAAACTCTTATGAGTTTTATAACAAAAACTGCTGGCTGCCAAAGCTTGTCACCATGGCAACACGCTCCTGATGCTGCCTGATGCAGAGGGAGGGGTTTGTTGCCTCTGTATGCTTTCAAGTGTCAACACACACACACACACACACTCACACACAATCTCCTGATGAAGTGTGTGCTAGTCATATTTTTAACTGATGTAATTTAAGCATTCAGTTCCCCAGCAGGAGAATCTACTGGATTCTTATTAAACTGACATAAGTCCATTTACGTGAGCATGTCTTTGTAGATGTTACACATTTCCTGTAACCAGACTTATCGTGCTGTCATGCTGTGGCCTCTACTAAAGCACATTGCTGTCTCACACCAGTTCTTCTTCTTAACTCCGCCATCTGCAATTTTCCCTGCGCTTGTTTCAGTGCATTGTGGGATTGCCTTATCCTGAGGGCTACTTGTGATGATTTGGGCAAAACTAGGTATCTTAGAAGTCAGCATAAACTTGTGTCCTGCTGTTTATAACAGCCTCTGTGTGTTTATAACAACCTCTATGCATTGCTTTTGCATTCAGATGATCATACTAGGTTTCGAAACCAAGCTAAAATGCATACACATAAATGTCGTTTTTTGTATTAATTTGTGATTACAACTATAACAATGAAACATTCTTACCAAATTACACTTTTGTAAGCTTTGCATACTGGCATCTGATCACCATGACAGCAGTCTCACATACGAAACTGAATTACTTGTGAGTCGCTCTGGATAAGAGAGTCGACTAAATACCCACAATGTAAATCAAACTGTTTTGGTGTGTTTGTGCAAAACCACCTGCACATTATAGGAGCCCCTCTTTTAAAAATGTCATCTTTTAGTACCATGAAGATAAATGTCATTGCAAATTGAGCTGGGTGGACATTATATAATGAATTAGGAAATTAATTTTGAACCAGTCGTAGGAGCACACGGAATTTATAAAAAACTGCCAGTGTACCAGAGATCAATGCAAATAATTATGCTTAAATGTGAAAACATAAGCATAAACTCAAACAATAAAACCTCTTTTTCTTTAACACCTAAAATCCACTGTCATCCCCACACAAATACATCTGTCTGAACACAAAACACTGCACGTGTCAGAATTGGCTACTGGCTGGTGATTGGCTATTGGCTGGTGTGGACCTCTTTCCACACTGCTGTCAATCCCACAATCCACCTCAGGTGTTTAGCGTTCAATCTCTATCAAGTGAAAGCACTGGCTCACCTACTCTTAAAATACACCAGTGGAAAAAAAGGTTTAAATAAAAAAACATCATTAGACGGACAAAAGTAAATATTCATGACTGCTGTTTATTTAGAGATTAAAGGCAGGAAGTATAAATGGTGCCACATGAAGCACAATATGAGCCACAATATTCTGCTTAAAACAGGAAACTGAAAGCATTGATGATTAACTTTTTTCCAGTACAACAATATATGCTGTATCATTACACACAAACAACATTACATGGGCAACAGTGTGTTGTGGCCATATACAAGCAATATTACAACGTAAAAGCAGTACTATTATATAAAACCAATTTAAGCTGAAATGATACACACGTAAATGTCTTTTTTCGTATTAATTTGTGATTACAACTATAACAATGATACATTCTTACCAAATTATGGGCAGTTGTGGTCTACTGGTTAGTGAGTCGGGCTTGTAATCAGTAGGTTGCTGGTTCGATTCCAGCGCCAGCAGGCAGCAACTGAAGTGTCCTTGAGCAAGACACCAAACCCCCGATTGCTCCCCGGGTGCTGCAGTGATAGCTGCCCACTGCTCCAGTGTGTGTGTGTTCATGACTGCAGTGTGTGTTCACTCCTCACCAGTGATGGTTAAATGCAGAGGTCACATTTCGGTTATGAATTACCATATCTGACAAAACATCACTTTCACTTTCAAAAACAATGTTGCATAAAAGCAATATTACACGTGCTGTGGCCTCATATCAGTCGTATGACAGTTGTGCTGATATACAGCTGTAACAGTGCGGTTATGTGTGTGATATTGCTCTCGTACAACAGTTCAAAGAAAAGTCTGGAATAAATAATGAAAAGGTCTCAAAATCCCTCATGTGCGTGGAAGGACTTTGCTGTTGCTGGTTCAAACGATGCGTCCAACCAGCAGTTAGCTGAACACTCTCTTCACTGAAAACTGACCCACTGGATTCAAATGTGAATCACCCACACACATGCCAAACAACATGTTCAATACCCACCACACCACATCAACATACTGCAACTATCTCAACACAACATGCACGCAGAATGATATGCAGCTAAATCACTCTTTATTAGGCATTACATTTAAATATAAACCTATACATGTAAAAGAACTCATATTTCTAGAAGAGATGCAGTTTATTTACCTTCCTGTGTTTCACTGATTCATTTGGAAAACTGCTCGTTTTTTGTCAGATATGGTAACTCATACCTGAAATGTGACCTCTGCATTTAACCATCACTGGTGAGGAGTGAACACACACTGCAGTCATGAACACACACACACTGGAGCAGTGGGCAGCTATCACTGCAGCACCCGGGGAGCAATCGGGGGTTTGGTGTCTTGCTCAAGGGCACTTCAGTTGCTACCTGCCGGCGCTGGAATCGAACCGGCAACCTACTGATTACAAGCCTGATTCACTAACCAGTAGACCACATTTCATCATCATCATTATTTTTCAGTGATTGAGAGATTTTGCTTGCCACCAGATGCACAAGTTACATACAAGGATGCAACAGGAACAGAAGTCGGTGCAGAAATATTCAGTGATCTCAGTGGAGAAGGCAATATAGTGCTGACAGTTTTATTGAGTTTGACAGAAGTTGTCAAGCATCTTAGGATAAATATGATAAATTAGCTATATGTTATTTCTGATTCTTGTGCTGGTCATCACAATATTTGTAATATTTGAATACTTTGTCATTCTTCAGAATTTTAAGGCTCTTTGTCTTCCATATCTGAGAAGTCGGCCTCAGCAACAGCTCAAGTGCATGGACTGTAATCTTAGATGAGGTCCCTGACAAAAGACAAAGAGGACACATCTGCACTGTCTGCAAAACAGGTTAGAACAAAGCTTTAAACTTGAGTCTCCCTACGGTTCTGTTCACCCACAAATGAGATGATTGCTCAAACATGGAGATAAAATCAAGTCTTCATATGCATTCACATATTTCATTAGCCATTGAGTTGTTTGAACATAACCTTTATAATGTTGTTTTCTCTGTGACTGGACATTATGTCTGTGTCTAATATTCAATGTTCATTTCAACTCTAGTCATGCTGCAGTTTGGAGGAGCATCTCAACAGCACCCAGTGTCAGCATCTGTACCTCCTTGCTGTTGGACGCCAGAAAGCAAAACTGACAGCTTCTACATCACCTTGGATAAGCATCTCATCCCATGCCAGGCTAACAGCTTCCTTGGAGCATTTGGTGAACTTTACAAGCATATTTTGTTTAATTTGTGCTATGATAGTGCACTTGTGAACACATTCCTGCAGGCAACATGATTTCATGTATTTTATCATTTTATCTGTGTAATTTTATGTGACAAGTCGAACTGTACATGTTTTAAAGCAGCCAGTGTGCCCATTTTGTAAATAAACATTTAAATGTTTACATCTAAGAATTTTGTTTTTAATACATATTTTGCACCAAATAAGAACACTATGAACAACACTTAACAGAGTAATCTAAATGACAAATAACACCAGAGGTGTTGAGTCCCCATAGTGTTAAACTTATACTACAATAACAAGTGTAAATAAATACTCTCTCAGTGTTGATTTTAACACTTGATGGTGTTTATTAACACTATAAGTTCTACACTACACTCAGTGTTATTCTTACTCTTGATCGAGTGGGACCATATGTGCTCCAAAGAAGTGTTAAAATGAACTCTTAAAGTGTTGTGTTAATACTGCTTATTTTACTGTGTAGTGAACTTCTAAAAGCTCTTTTTGAAAGAGATACACTCACTTGTGCCTCTCTCTGCACAAGCACACTGTCATCTATCATTCACAACTGCACACAATAGCTGTAAATGTACAACAAAGCTCTGAATGCTTTACATATGCATCATTCATTCTACACACTGACCGGCAGTAATACTATTCATCATTTTGCTCTGAAGAAAATAATGTTGCAACCAGTATTTGGATAATTTCCACTTTTCTCTCGTGGTACAATTTCTGAAAATTTGGCAACAATCATACAGATTTTGGGTTGCACAATTTGTTGTGTGACAGGTGGGAAATCCATACATTAAGATAAAGTTTAACAAATTATAAATATATATATGTATTACACTATATAAATGTATATGTTAGTCTAAGTATAAAGAGGGTGTGTTGTTTAAAGCAGGTGGCTGAAACATGCTGGCTGCATGTTAAGTTAGAATAATTGTTTTATTGTGCTTCCATGATTTCTAAGTGCACTAATATTAGCAAACGCAAACTAAACCCTTATTAGTGACATCAGGAAATATAATAAACAGAAATATAATAACATAAGTGGGTGCTGCTAACAAAATGTTTTCTTCATGTCAACACGCTCACATTAATTACATAAAAGTTGCACAGAAAGCATAACACCTTAAAATAGCTCCATTCACCTCTTTCAGTGTTACTGAATCAGAGTTAATATGACATCATTTCACCTCAGATAAAACAATCGTATCATCACATCTCTGCTGACTCACTCAACAGCAGCAAAAACACAAGGATGCAGCACAGAGCTGTTCAGTGCTCAAACTAGAAGAAGAATTAGTGTTTTTGAACCCTGGGTTCCCTCAAGAGTTTTTAATGGATGTTTAGAATAGCAGCTTTGGTTAAAATTACTTGAATATAATTTTTGTTTTGCTCTGCAGCAGAAATCACACAGTCAGGCCTCAGCTAGGGTTGGGCCGATGGCTGACAGACATTAGATGTTGATGCAGCATCGCGATCCATCGCCCCACCCACATTCCCCCACAATCCACAGCATCCCAGTACCATAACCCCTAAAGGCAATAAATATGTGATGGAAAGAAATATATATTTCAGTACTTACTCTGGCAGTTATATTATTGAGTAATTATACTGTACATAATTTGCGGGCATCAGGGAACCGCTATTAATATTGATGCACGATCGCTTTTTACTTTCATTTTCACTTTTGAGATTTGCGATCGCACTTTGTGTAATACTAGATTGCGTGTGGACATCAAACCTCCAGACCAACCCCCCGCCCGGCCCCGCCCCCCGATGACATCGTCCATCGCGATGTTTCACATTAGACATTGTACGATGTGAGTTTGGTCGACATCGCCCAACCCTAGCCTCAGCTGTCCCTCTGAAAGCTGTTGTACTCTATAAAGGAGAGTTTCTAACAACCTGCTACATGAGGACCACAACACTTGTCTAATTCATCAAGCGTGTAAACCCACATGTTTGCAATAGTTGTCGTCCTTATGTATACATTAAATTCACTGTAAGTCGCTTTGGATAAAAGCGTCTGCCAAATGAATAAATGTAAATGTTCAGAGAAATCAGATTCTTGATACAAAGAGCAACATTTCAGGCATAATCCTGACAGCCTGAAGAGAGAATGTAATCTCAAAAAACAGAGATCAAAAACACACGAAAGATCTGCTTCTACTATAGCCAGACCAAATAAAACATCACCCGTGCGTCTGTTCTACTGGACGATCTCTGCAGGCGAGTCTGCTTCAATAGTTCTTCATTACAGTCACAACTCCAGCAGTCCCATCAGCAGCAGGAGAAACATTGTCTCTAAACATCACAAGCTCCTTCAGTGGAATCAGCACTTTGCTCAAATGTGTTTTGCTGTTCTTCCATCAGGGATGCATGACAAAACCACATATGGTGATATTATGTGCAGTTTATCCCTTTGGAGGTTTAAAACATCTATCATGTGGTAATGCATATTTTTGGAAATTTAGTGAATCTACTGAATGCATTACAGATAACAGGAACTTCATGTTTGATTCTTTTCTGGTTTTATTTGGAACTTTATGGACACAAATCAACAAATATGATCATTCATAACAAATGGATGTCTGGCATAAGAGTAAACCAGCAGTACATTGCATAACACGTAATTAAGCAAAACTCAAAAGATGAACAATACTATTAAACTGATAGCACCAACTCTACATTCTAATTAGTTAAACCACAACTAGTAGCTGTTATACGCACAACCCTATTGACCACAACAGTTCTGCTTGGCAACAGTAAAACAGATAACCCCAATTTCATGTTACTGTCCGTAATAACCATTTACATTCATGCATTTTGATGATGGTTTTATCCGAAACATGCTACATATTCACCAGTGTGTCTGTAACCTGAGATTCAAACTCATGACCTTTGCATTGCTAGCAAACTGAAGCACCACCAGCTACCAGCTGATCTACAGGTACAACTTCACACTTTCTTCTGACAGTCATGGCACAGTATGGATGTTATATATACTGTTATAGACGTTACAGTATATACTGGACAACCCTGCTTTTGCCATCAAATGCACAAATCATAAGCTGGTCACGGCAGATATTTGAGGGTCCTGGTAAACAACAGAGGTGTGACACCTGCACCCGCCACCTCCAGCTGCTCTGAAGAGCTGAGAGACGGGCAGATGGTGATGTGAACTGGCACAGCGTTACAGTGTTCAGATCAGTGATCTGACTGATGCTGTCTGTCCTGTGTTCTTAAACACTGTATGCAGATCAACCTGAAGTAACAGATGAAAACAGGTCGAACTGGGTCTCGCTCTGAAGGTGGATTCATTGAAATAAAACCCATTAAAAGCTGCTCTGTATCACCTGACTGCATGATGGCCTGAGGAGAGCACAATGATCAATGCACATACAGTGTCCAAATATCAGGACAGTAAAGGAAAAATTGCTCTGCTTGCTGTGAAGTAAATAAATATTTTATGATTGAAAGATGAATGTGAATCAAATGTACATAATGTCACATTTTTTAATCAGAATATATATGAAGACTCCACAGCAAACTTATAGCAATTTATTCTTTACTGTCCCAATACATATGGATGACACTGTATCATCTAACATGAAAACTTTAAAAGCAAGTAAAACACCTTTACAAATGGAATAGTTCTCTAAAATTACATTGAAGTATTTGTTTGAAGTCGTAATTATGAAGTATTTAATTTAGGCAAAATTCTTAATTTTGAAGCCCATATGTCAGGACTACAGTCTACAACACCATATACAGTTACAGGTTAATGATGTACATCACGAATGAGTGTTAAAAACTCCTCATTGCATTATGTTGAAGGAAATTTCCTGTAGTAAAATGACAGTAATGCATGAGTTGTGAGGTACAGTGTAGAGTACAGTAATGAGATCACACTGCTGATATACTGTAGCTTGGCGTATCTCAGTGTCCTGCTGTCTGGACTCTTCAGCTGACAGGAATGTTCTGCTCTGTTGGCTTTTAATTAGACCGGTCAGGTGAGCAGATATATGCACAGTGTGAACATATTGTCTGCCTTTGAGCCGCAGTGTGTGCAGTACTGCATATACACTGCCTAACACATTATACATTTAACTATAACAACATATATATTTAACAGCTAAATTATATGGTGAATAGTTTGGAACTAAAGAGCAATATATGTTAAATTTAAGCTTAAATTGTTTCACTGTACAATTCCTGACAGATGTATAAACTTGCTTAAAGATGCAAACCGTAACTTTTTTGTTTAAAAATGAACAAAAATAAAAATAAATAATAAATCATTATTATAATAATGTTGGGTCTGATGTCTGCTGTTGGGTCTGATGTCAGTGTGACGTGGTTCCGTCGTGACGATCCAGCAGCTAATGTGTGTGTGTGGATGCAGAAATGAAGTGTTTGTTCCTACAGCAGTTTTTTTTGAATAGCAATGACATTTTTCTCTAAAGCCTCCTGAATATCTTTTCTGAAGATATCAATGTTTTTGGCAGCAAACAGTTATTTATCATGACCATGTTTTACCCTCCATGACTCTTAGGATTACAGTAAACCTGTGTTCTAATTGTAAATGGCCTCTGTTAAAACACCCTCACTAAGTTGCTAAGTATATTTATACAGTATGTAAACGGTTTTCCTCGTATCTCCTTGAGAAAAATTGGGTTGGATTTAGCATTGGCATTTATTTCTTAAGAACTAGACATTTCTTATTTCTTAAGAGAAACTAAACATAAAAACAGATGGAAAAAATGGGTTATTGTTGCTTATAAACACAAAGTCAGAGTTACTGCAGGAACAACATCTTCACAACCAGTCATATGAACAACTCATTCTGAAACATCTTCAAAACAAGCTCAGATAAATGTCACTCTGAGCTGAGTTTATGTTTGCATTTTTCTGCAATTGTTAAATAGGCCACCCAACTGAGACTGAACAATGTTTAGTTGACAGACAACATTTCTTATTGTGAAGCACAAGAGTGTTTTAGATTATAGATTGTGTTCTATTCTGTGCTCAGAATCAATCATCAGTCGGGGTGGAAGATGGAGGCTAAACAAGATGACCCCGACCGTGCGAGACAAGGTGTGAATGGAAGACATCTTCCCACAATTCCCTGCAGTTTGAGCAGACAGTGATGAGCTGGTGCTTGCAGCTCTGATAAAAGGCTTCAGATGGGAGTGAATGACAAAGGTTTGGAGAGGCTGTCCTTACCCATGTACACAGACTGTCAGGCCCGCGGCCCCAACTGTCTGTCAAAAGCCAAGCTGCTGACTGGCTGAAGTGTGCGCTCTGGGATAGATCAATACGGCCTTAGTCTTATTTAAAAGAAAGAAAACTTTGGGGGGGGTGACATTAGTTTCACCCAACAGACACAACAACAAACAATAAGTTTGACTTTTGTGTCTTATATCTGGCCTTTTGCAATTATAGAGGCCCTGTAGCTTTACTGCTCGAGCACCTTCTGAAGGCCCCAGTGCTAGAAATGAGCGACTGAAGCTTGTATAATCGTACATGTGACACTAGCGTTCATACAGGATTCTTTAGCCTGTTTAATGTAAGAGTCTGAAATAGAGTAAAAACAAGTGATGACATTGTAATTGGACCACGGGGGACGAGGGGGGTATGATGTGATCCCTCGTGAAATCACTGAGAATGACCCCAAACTTCTCAGTGTTTAACAAAAGGGTGTAAAGTTTAGCTGAGCAGAACGAGTGAATAATCCCAGCAGACTGTCAGAGAACAGAAATCTCTCTCTGCAGCTTTCTGTGCTTGCAGCTAATCACCCTCAAAGGCTAAATGCTGTGAGCTACATTAGATGATGCACTCACATACCACCCACAGTTCATTTGCTGACTGTTGTGTGCATGTTGCACACAAAACCATTTGATTAATAATGTCCACACCTTTTACAACAACTAATGATAAAAGCAACAACTAATGAAGAAACACAGAAGACCTGTCTGACTCCAGAAAGTTAAAAAAAGGGTAATATACCATTCTGACAGTCACTCAGTGTTGACTCAGTGTTGACTCAGTGTTGCATCTTGCAAATAGACACGGATTAATCTGTCTGAAACACTAGGACGTAGTTATAGGAAATATGTTAATCTAAATAAATAGAATTATGTTTTATTTTAGCATATTTAATGTAGCTGCACATTGACTAGAATTTGCAGAGATGTTTTTTTGGCATTTTAACCTCATGTTTTTTGAGGCATCATTTTGTGATGATTTTTTAATAAAACTGCAGTTTTCTGATGACAGAAATTAATTTAAGTTGGCATTATAATATTAATGTCTACAAAACTAATTTCAAACATTTAATAAAACACCTTCAGATTGCAAAACTTAAAGATCATAAAAACATCTCAGGCAAGTGATGCTAAACTTTTGTTCATAAAAGCTCAGCATTCCAGAATATTATATGATAAAATTACTATAATTATTGTTTGGTGTGCTGGTGGTCTTTTCATCGCAACAGCTATTACATCATCAGTGTTATCATAAAACGAGCAGCTTATTATCAGCTGTCTCAAAACGTTTCTTTTATTTTTATTTCCACTAATGGAGAATTAATCATATGAAGACTGACGCAGCTGAAACTGTTCATTTAAATGTATATATCTGAAAAGATGACATGATTATTGTAAAAACTAACTACATTTTTGCTGTTACTCAGCCTGTCACCACATTACAATATTAATATTTTACTCACTATTTTACTCATAAATTCAGAGAAAGCCATTTTATTAACAATATTTTAGTTTTGTTAAAACAAGCACATAAAATTTGGCATATAATTCAATAAGATGTCAGATTAGGGTGTTTGTTGCAGAAAAGTGACATTTTGGAAAGGAAAACGACGTCAGAAAGAGTTAATGAGGGACAGATTTTTGTCCTCCCAAGAGCAGATGACCTTTTTTCTTCCCTCAATGAGCCCTTCAAATTTATTAGGCCCTGTTGATATGTGGGCTGTGGAGACACAACGTCTGGACACCCAGACTGCACTCCCTCATTTAAGATATTACAGGACACATAAACCAAAAGGTTTGATTACGTCAATCCAATGAATTAAACGAGAGCTGGATAATTCAATGTCATGGAAATTACCGAGCACAATATCAGTCAAAGAAAGAATGCATAACAGAAACTATTTCATAATCACATATAACTGTAAAACTGAAAATACTTCATTTCTTGACTTATTGCCCAATAAAGATCATTCAAGTTTCACTGAAAAAAGTGCACAAGGCATGTCATTACTCTAAAGTTTTTATACTTGATCTAACTCAAAACATTTAATTTTCTGTCCAGCCATCAGTGTTATGTAAAAAAGTTTGGTTGGTCTAACTCGGCTAGAAGGTTTACAAGTAAGTTTCCCTCATCACGATGTTAAACCGAGTGGAAATAAAATAATAATAATACAAGTAACTTAAACTGCTTGAGGTGAGATGGACTGATATTGAAACGTGGTATAAAGACTGTTTCGGGGATGCTGGAGTGCGATACTGTACGGCGTCGGACGCTTTGTATGAACTGAACGTTGTTATGAAGCTTTATTATTATGATGATTTTTATTGATCTATTATGAAGATCAATACCTTGCGTTCGCAAGGTATTCGCTTTGTGTGTATATGTATTTTTACAACTATTTCTCAAAGTAAAATCCTTTGTTTCAGAAGTCTATTTTCTGTTTCTCTTTTTTATAGATTAATGCCGAATTTTTGCACATCACGACGTTACGTTTACAATGTAGATTTGTGAACTCTTTGGACAGACAGAGCTCTCAGCTTCTCCAGGTTATTAGGAGCAAACGTGGGGTCCTCCGTGAAAAAACTAAGGACACTATTAAAGTTATGGATCAGGTATTGGTTGCATGTGAACAAAATTGCTTGTGGCAATCAATTGAGTGTTTTGGTCTAATAAAAACAATATATCTTGAACATTTTGTAGAGTCTGGACATAGACATCAGAAGACAGTGCCTGCTCATGTACCTTAGTGAAGATGCAAGCTGTCTGATCAAAGAATATCAGGTAATGTAGACGAAATTTTCTCCAACCATGTTTGCCTTAAAGTGATATTTCACTACCAAATCAACATTTCCCCATGTTTTACTCGCCCTCAACGCATCCTAAATGAATATGGCTATATTCTTGAAGAACAATACAGGCAAAGTTATAATCCTACATATCATTTTACTGTACAAAAGTAAACTGTACAAATTTTATTTTTACGCTGAACACAAATGAGGATACTTTAATGAAAGTTAGCAACAGACGTTTGGGCTCTACATTGACCTCAGTCCCTCAATTACTCTCTGTTCTTGTATGTTTTTAAGCTGACCAGAGGGAGGAAGCGGAGGGAGAATTTGAAAAGACCACCATGGCATTTTTTGTGATCCGTGAAAATGATGCTCTTAGTCGTGCACTGGACATTTCCATTGTCATTGACGGTGTGGAAGTACTAAATGAGTTGCCCTCTGTTGCATGTGACTGTGCCGTGATGTTTGGACTCATTTATGCACTGAACTTCAAATATCCTGAAGGACTCAAATATACCTTTGAGGCCTTTCAAAAAATAATCATGGACATAGAGAGTAAGCAGATGAGCTGAGGGTTGCAGAACCTCTCTTCAAAGCTGCAGGAGTAAATGTGTTTCCTTTGACCCAGCTACAATGTTCTGCTGATGGTCAATTTCTTTGAATATGTTGGACTGTATGAAGCCTTTTATGCAAAGTTACCTGTACTGCTGTTTACTAAACCTGATTTGTCATTTCATTTGTGGGTAACTTATTTCATGAAGGTGAAAAGACTTTTTTTTTCCTTTCTACCATTGGCTAATTTGTTAGACAGTGTGTGTTTGTATAAGGATACTGTACACATTGTAAAAAAAAGTTTGTATTATGACAAAATAAATTGCTAAAAGTTTGATGCCTGAAGTCATTTGTCTTAGATGATAAAATTACACATTCTGAAAGTAAATAAATATCTTTATATTACATAAATATTTTAAATTGTATTTGGTTGGATATTTGGTTAGATGTAAAAGAATTAAGTTAACTCATCATGGTAAGATCATAACTCGTGGTATTACTCATGCTAACTCATCATGGTAAGATCATAACTCGTGGTATTACTCACGCTAACTCATCATGGTAAGATCATAACTCGTGGTATTACTCACGCTAACTCATTATGGTAAGATCATAACTCGTGGTATTACTCATGCTAACTCATCATGGTAAGATCATAACTCATGGTATTATTTTTCAAACACCCAAGTGCATAAAATTGATTTAACTACACAATCAATTATTAGCAAACATTCAAGCATTAGCAGACACTGTACTCACATATAGCGGAGGTGAGGATTCTGCACAAACGCACGAGCCTGGATTGTCCGTAGATTGCAGTTCATTATCGTTCTGCAAAACAGAAAATGTGGAGACCATATGAATGTAGAGAACATCTTTTTGAATGATAGGTGTCAACTCGCTCACCACAAATTACAGGCATCAAACCAGCAATGATGATCGCAAATGCATTTCCTGAGGCAAGACCACCAGCCTTCACAGGGTCCTTTACGCAAGGTTGCATTTTGGGTCATTTGCAGCTGGTATTGCCAGTCGATCACTGAAAGCTGAGGAAGTCAACAGTTCATTAGAGCCGTGCAGGTTGATGTGACCGTTTATGGCGATAAACCACAGAAGCAATCTGACTTCAGCCTCACCCCATTCCCTCACACAGTGTCATTACAATAACGGCATCATCAGGGTCCCAATCTCACAGCACTGTGCCACAGCGGCAACTGGAATAAATGAGGCATCCCGAAGACTCTGTTTACAGTCTTCCTGGCATTAATTGGTAATGACTGTATCCTTTTCATTACAGAAATTTAATGCAAGTGATTACAGTCACAACGCTCTTCTCCAGTGAACAGTAAACAGCACAGAGTTACGTTTATGATGATTTAACTACTGCAAAGTGCTCTGATTTATCCGTCACTGTTGAGAGGAGGTGAGGAGCTCTTAACCGTTCAGCTTCTCTAAGCTTGCAAACAAATGCAAAAGGCCTGAATCATGAATTAATCTCACAGAAATATGTGAACCTGTTGGGTGGGGGCAGAACAGTTGCCCTTCTGCAGTGTTCAGCCTGCAGCCGTGGGCTACTATTTTTAATACTCCTCCTACGAATTTCATATGACTGTCACCAAATATGGTGAGCATCATGCCAAGACACTGAAGATTTAAAATTGCAAAGAGATTTTAAATATCTCAAATGGTGTTGCCATGACGAGGCAGTAAATTTACAACGAAAAATGAAAAGCAGGAAGTCTCTAATATCTATAGCATTTATGTCAATTTATGTCAAATATCTATAGCATTTATGTCAAGTGATTTATGTCAAACTTGGTATGTGTTTGGTGTGGTTGGCTGATGACTATTGTGAGTCACATCATAGCGCCACCAACTGGCAACAGAAAGTGTGTCACTTAAAACTTTAAAATAGTCAACTTAAATTTAGCCAAGTGACTTTAGATTAATATAGAAACTAATGTTAAGTTAAATCCTAAAAGATATGTTATGTTGCCGTGGTAATGCGTCTAACTTTAAAACCAGTAAAAATGTAAAAGTTTTTTACTGGTTAAAAGTTTTAAACTAACTTTTAAACTTTTAAAACCTTTTAAAAAGCAAGTGTTTTTGAGGCTCTTAACATACTTAAAATTACATGAAATTTGGCACACACATCAAACTAGTCGGCCGTTAGGCGTGGACAAAAGTTCCCCCCTTTGACTCCTTTAGTCACCCCCCTTTGACTAAAGTGATGGGTTAGATTTACATACGTTCACCAAACGTACATGTATTGTTTTTATCATCATCTCATCATCTCCTCATTTCAAGCTGGACAACTTTCAAAATTACATTTATTAGCCCCACCCAACAGGAAGTCTGCCATTTTCGATCTAATGTGGATTTTCTGACAATTCCGAATTCTGAATTTTTAAATACTTCTCTGTGGGAGGTTTGGACCAGCAGGAGATGTTCAAGTGTGTTTCTCTCCACTATACTGATATTTGATTTGATCTATCTAGCCATCCATCTTTTGTGTGAGATGTGATGTTTTTAAATCACTAGATTCAGTGACTCCTTCACTTTGAATAATATACGATCATCCAGCTATATTATTTACAAGAACAATTTTCCAATACCAGTAATACATCATCAATAACATGCAAAATTGTCTGACATTTCTGACAAAGCAAATCGTGTGACAATCGGTTTGAAGGGTCACATGCAGTAAGATCAGTAAGTACTCGCATGCAGTAAGATCAGTAAGTACTCGCATGCAGTAAGATCAGTAAGTACTCGCATGCAGTATGATCAGTAAGTACTCGCATGCAGTAAGATCACTAAGTACTCGCATGCAGTAAGATCAGTAAGTACTCGCATGCAGTAAGATCAGTAAGTACTCGCATGCAGTAAGATCAGTAAGTACTCGCATGCAGAAAGATCAGTAAGTACTCGCATGCAGTAAGATCAGTAAGTACTCGCATGCAGTAAGATCAGTAAGTACTCGCATGCAGTAAGATCAGTAAGTACTCGCATGCAG